>PVJO010001594.1:0-167573 GCA_004026905.1 Hystrix cristata
AAAAAAAAGGAAAAAAAAAAAAAAAACATTAAAATTTACCCCTTAAGGGAAAAAAAACTTCAACCTGAAAACAGGAGAATAAACCTAAATAAAAATGACTTTTTAAATGCTTTTTTCAACAGCACTTCATGATTTTATGATGAACTGCATCATAACAGGTACCTTTCCCAAAACCCACTGAAATGGCCAAAGAAATAGAAAATTAAGGATAAAATGACAGCAGTGTTAGAAATGAGATCACTGACAATGCTCAAAGTTAACACAAACAAACCATAACTCCTGGGAGTCAGTAAAGCACCCGGACTACAAAGCATCCACCAGGCTGCACAGGGTAGGTTCAGTGCCAGAGGAGCCCAAAGTGAGGACAAGAGAACAGTCCCCTAGTTTTATTCAGGCCACCATAATTAACAAATAAAATTCTTCAATGACATGTGCTACTACACCTCTACAGTGCCATCATTCTTCCATACAGTGCCATTCTTTAAGCTTCCATAACTCTGGTTTATCATCTCAGGTCAAAGAACATAGCCAACAACAAGATTTTAAAACTCCATCAGAAACCAAAAAAAAAAAAAAAAATTAAAACAGGCAAAGAGTTTGCACTTGAGCTTTTTTTTGGCTTGGCAGACTAAATCAAGTTGGGGTTCTGTAACTTAAATGCTCTCCAGGCCCTTTGTCCTGTTCATGAGAGACACATGCCCCGCCACCAGTATGCCCCTTTATACCTACCTTTAAAAATATACCTACCTTAGCTACACTTGTTGCAAATAGGGAGGGGTGGGTGAATGGAAGGGAGGGGAGGGGAAGGGGGGAAGAGCAGGGAAAACCAAGATGTATCATGTACAGGTACAAAATAACCATGTTGATTATGATCATTATGTATACAATGTACCAATACATGTTCTTGGTAAAAATAAAAAATTTTAAAAAAATATATACCTACCTTAAAAACTGTCTCAGTTCATTTAACACCCCAGGGGTAACTCATGAAGAGAGAGAATTAGACTTATCCACTCCCTCAGGAGGATCTATATACAGAAAACAACATAATCTTAATGGCTAAAGAAGCCCAGTATTACCAATGATGACTAATTTAAACTTTCACTTATGAATACAGTCATACCTTGGTATATGACTGCTTTGAAACTTCAAATTTGGTTCTCAATGCATTCTTGACCCAAATTTTGTCCTAGTACTGGTCATTTGTTTGGTATTCTACAACCAAGGTAGAACTTGTCAGTGTCAATTGCCTCATGACTCATTACCCTTTCCAGGTAAAATGATATTTAACACTTGTCCTTTTTCGAACTGGTTGCATCTCCCAGAACCAATTAACAAAAAGGAACAAGGTACCACCATATAAACCGCATAAGTATAAATCAATGAGCTCAACAGGAGACATAAATACAAAAGGAGATATAAATACAAATTGTACACAAAATGAGAACCAGAGCAAGCAGGCCAAATAAAAGAATAATACAAAAAGACAAATTTTTTGAATCTTAAATTAGCACTGTCAATTAAATGTGGGAAGATTTATTTACATAAAACTTAAGTAACCTACTATGAAAGTAAATGATAAAAGCAAGGTGGAGAGGAGAAGAGGTAATTTTCCACAGAAGCAGTGAAGAACACAACAAATACAAAGGGTAAAAACTGCACATCCATTTCTAACAGTATACTATCATGAAGGTACCAACAGATCCAGCAGAGCTGTGCAAGATTGCCAAGTTCATAGAACATCCAGAAAATCTACATCCCTCCTACATACCACCTTCAATTCCATCTCTCTCCACCTCCACAAAATAAGAGTAAACTAAAACCTGAGCACTAAGCAGTGTGCACGTGGAGACTCAAGAGAGCAAATACCCACACTAGCATTGTGTCAATTAAGTTTCAGCCCTAGAAGGTTCTCAAGATAGACAGTAAATCCTATTTCTCAGCAAATGTACATCCTCTGGGGAGTTAATGAATCCTCAATGTAATTTAGGCTTCCAATTTTCCCACATAATAAGCTCAACAAAATATGAGTTCTTCCAAGGACCATCAGACACATAAGGAAACCAAGCACCAAAAGGGAGCTCGTGTCCACTGAATTCAGATAGTGAAACTTCACTGCAGACATAATACAAAGACAAAATACTTAAAAGAAATTTTGAAACACAATCATAAAACTAGTAACAAGAGACTACTGAAAATAACTAGAGAGAATGAAAAAATGTTGTGGTGGACCTAATATGGTCAACTTGAGCCAGAATGCCCAGCCGGACTGAGTTGGTGTGATGCTGGGCGTACAAGATCCACCTGAAAGTTGTTGCTGTTGCAACATAAGGCAGAGTGGGAGCCGCCGTAGCTAGTTGGCGGGCTGTTTCCCAGGAGAAGCTCTGCTGCGGCTGGTTCTTCCGAAAGGAACTCGGCTGTCCTTGTCAAGGAAGGAGCTCAGGGCCTTGCTGTCGTCAAGAATGGCTGCTGTTGCTTCGGAGGAGCCCTGGCTGTCATCTCTGATGCAAGCATCGTATCCTGGTTCCAGGGAAGATCTTTCCAGCCATCCTGTGCAGACACGGACGTACGAGGGACAGTGCTGTGGGCTCCCAGCCCTCAATTGGATCTTTTGGGTCTCTAGTGCCTAGATGGACATTCGGCACCTTCTGCATTTGGCTTCTGGGTGAATACTGTAAGCTGTAAATGTCCCCTATTAAATCTGCTCTCTTAAAACCATTGGCTCTGAAAACCTAAGACAAATGTTTTGATGAAAAGTGATTGATTTCAAAATTTCAATGGACAGATTAAACAATTTAAACGTGTCAATAAAGTTATAAAAATTTCTAATTTGAATAAACCACCTAATAAATCTTTTGTACTAAAAGAGAATTAAGAGATACTGGGGTCCAAGAGAGAACTTTGAAATGGTAGTAAGTGAAAATAAAAATTATAAATTATTATATGCAAAATATAAACAATTATTTTACATAATAGCAAGACTAATTTGGGAGACCAAAGGGAGAACGAAAATTAACTGCTGGGTCACATTAACATGGACGTTTGAAGGTAGAAATTAATCAGAGTAAAAGGAACTTTGCGTCATTTTGGAAAAGGCTTGAATTTTAAGAGTAACAAAAAAAAAAAAGGAAACTGCAAGCTAATAACTTTCCTCCCTGAAAGACAAAAAAATAACCCTTAAAAAAGAAAAACCACTCAGCTACATACCATATCTTTTTTTTAATAAAATTTAATTTTGAGACAAGATGTTAATAAGTCACCCAAATTGGGCTCAAACTTGAGATACTCCTGCTTCAGCCTACTGAGTGCTGAAATTATAGCTGTGTGCCACCATGCACAGTGGGTACCTACATTTTTATCTGATCAAACAGATTTTAAAAACACAAATCATTACAAGACACACAAAGCCATCACAAAATGAGTAAAAAATTCAAATCACTAGGAAAGCAATTTAAAGTTATAAAAACTATTAAATAACATGATACTATCTGGATATGCAAATACAGAGTAGGGCGATGTGCTGTACACAGACATCAAGACACATATAAAGCTACAGTAATTAAGCCAATGAAATATCACCTTAATGATAGACAAACATACTACAGCAACAGAATTAAATCCCAAAACAAATCCATATATTTAAGGAAACTTCACTAGGACTAGATTAGTTTTGCAGAGCACTGCAAAAAAGAGAAACTTTACCTGCTTTCGATCCCCATCACCTCCCTCACAAAGAGGAACTTTTAAAAATGCAGATAAAAAAGTATCTATATGGGGGGTGGTTTTCACTCCCTACACTGCCATTGGTGGCAAGAAAAGAAAGCATTCTTCCAAAAAAAAAAAAAAAAAAACTCGTCTCAAAGCCAGGGCTGGGGATTTAGCTCAGTGATTAGAGTGCTTGCCTTGCAAGCACAAGGGCCTGAGTTCAATCCCCGGCACCACCAAAAAAAAAAAAAAAAAAAAAGAAAGCATTCCTAATGAGACTGAAATGAAAGACAAAGGTTTAAACAAGATTCTAGGGTACTTTTATTGCCCAAATTTGTAGGGATGCCTCAAAACAAACTATAATTACATAAACATCTACAAAAATATATAAGCAATATCACTAAATGGTATGATTTGTGTCTAGATGTCCCCCCAAAGCCTCATGTGGTCATAGGTGGGTGTTTTCAGAGGTGGCTGGATCTAGTGTGATCCACTGATTAGTTTTGCATAGTTCTGCTGGGATCAAGGATGTGACACTAGGATTAAGGGTGCTGGAACTAAGGGTGGGAGTGCTACCCACCCTAAGGGCGGATAGCCTGGATGAGCTACAAGGGACAGAAAGATGTCTATTCCTTTTTGCTTGCCCTGCTGCCTTCTGCCTGTCTGCCAGGCCACCCTGCCTCAGACCCAGCTGATTGTGGCCTGAAACCTCTATGAACTGTAAGCCAAACACATCTCTCCCCCTTAACTTTGGGTGTCGAGTATTTTGTCTCAGAGACAAAAAGACAAAAAGAAAGAGAAGTAACTAAGATACTGAAGACTGATAAACTTAAAAAAAATTGATAAACTTTATATTAAAATGAAGTCAAATTTTTAAAAAACACCCCAAAAAGTGAAAATTACAATCCTCAGTATCAGGGCCTTGTGTTCTCAAGGCAAGCACTCTAATCATTGAGCTAAATTCCCAGCCCCATAAATTGATTTTTTAAAAAAATTACTTCTATGAGCGTTGGGGATTTAGTTCAAGTGGTACAGCAATTGCCTAGCAAGCACAAGGCCCTGAGTTCAAACCCCAGCACCCCCTGCTCCGCAAAAAATTAATGCTATGATTTGAATGTGCCCCTTCCAAAAGTCAGGTGTTAAAATAATGGTCAATGTGATAATATTAACAGTTATGGCTTTTAAGACTGAATTAAAGGGTTCCTCTTTCATGAATGAGATTGAAGACTTTGTAAGGGGCTTCACACAGCATATGGTTCTCTAGCCCTTCTGCTTTCTTTCTGCCATGTGAAGGCATCTTGCTCTTCTCATCTAGAGGACACAGACTTCATCAGATAACTGAACTTTCTGCCACCTTAATCTTGGACTTCCAAGCCTCCAGCACAAAACACAAGAAATATATTTCTATATAAACTGCCTGGTCTCCAATATCTTTTACAGCAGCACAAATGAACTAAGACAGTTTGCAACCAGAAAAAACAACAAATGGCACTACCAGCTACATCACAAAAGAGGAAATATCTCATAAATATTTGACAAGTTGCCTCCCCTGTACTCCTATTCATAATGAGAAGAAAATACAAATTAAAAACCACAAATGAAGGATTTTACACCCATGGAGTTAGTAAACACCTAACGCAGGTTATAATACCATTATTAAACCAGATGCTAGAAGCCGAAGTGGGGTTGCCACAGGTGGTTTAAATTACTCTTAGTTAACACTTGGTGTTCATAAGGAACAGCATCCTATGAAGCACATGGTCCCTGACTACACGTAACAAACATGAGTCCTATTTGCAAGAAGGAAGGGGAAGAATGACTAATGAATAAGACCAACAATAGCTTTTCTCACACTGGTCTCTTCTTTTCCAATATTTATATCTTTCACTTATTTAACTCATATTTTTACATTCTCTAGATATGCAACATAATGCGTCTATGCCTTAGGTATGTGGTTGCCTCATCCACAACCATTATATCCCTCTCTGATAATGAAGCACCAATAAATTTAGGGAAGTACTAAAAAGCAACTCCATAAGGTCTGAACTAACCAATACAGGGTAACTCTCTTCCCACAAGTAGTAAATAAAGGGTGTAAAATAAAACAAATTTAAGCTGACCGAGATATAACAACTTTTTTACCAGCGTAATGACTCAGAGGTGGTGTGACCACAGCACAGGAATACACGGTTTAACATGAATTGTCTCTATAAAGTCTGTCAACATTGGAGAATCTACTGATGAATGGATTGTACCGATTGCTTAAAAAAAAAAAATCCCAAGCTCAAAATTAAATTGTTTACCAATTTCTTACAGCAAAGCAAGAAAAACGGGAAATTCCTTCATATGATAAATGGTACTTTACAGAAGTAAAGAAGGAAATATTAAACTTAAAATATCAGAACATATCCACACAGACAAAAAAAAGATAAGAGTGCTCAAAATATGTTAGGACTCTTAAATAGTGAAGAAATAAAATTTCCCAGTCCAGTTACCTATAATAATAATAATAATAATAATAATAATAATAATAATAATAATAAAAGGGCTGGGGATTTAGCTCAAGTGATCCAGCACTTGCCCAGCGAGCACAAGGCATGGAGTTTGATCCCTGGTCCCCAAAAAAGAAAAAAAAAAAAAAAAAAAAAAAGGATGTAATGTTCCACCTAAAACTAAAAAAAGAATAATAATTTAAAAAAAGGATGTATTATAATGGGTGAGTAGTTGAGAAGGCTTCAGCATGGTACCATCAATGTCCAGCTCTATTTTCATTCAAATCCGCTGGCTCAGATACCAGGCAATGGCAACCTGGGCTAGTATATATAATTTATATAGAGAGATTGGTTTATTTGCAAAATAGTCAAAATTATCTACATAACCCCTTCAACAGAAAAGTTAAGTAATTCAGGGTTTAACTACACAAAACTACAATTGATGAGCTAAAACTAAATTTTATGTGTCAATACAGACCAAAATACACCATTAAATTGAAAAGGCAAAACACTATGTATAGAATGATATCATTACTGTTATTTAAATATAATTTTTTTTAAAGTTTGGGGGAGAAGAAAGTAATTACTGTTGCTTGCTTAGCGTTTTAATATATTTTGAGAACCCAAGATGTAATTATTTCATAGTATCACAGAAGTCTTCGGCTTTTGGGGGCGGGGGTGCGGTGGATCGAACTCAGGACCTTGCACTTGCTAGGCAAGCACTCTACCACTTGAGCTAAATCCCCAACCCCAAGTCTTTGGCTTTAAGCAAGTACATTACAAAAATACTTGAGTGTTTTGATAACAAAGTCTACTGCTGCACTGACAAATTACTGTATTTATCACATAATGAAAGAATAAAACTAATATTCACTAAGCACTATTTTCCAGGAACTACATGTTACTTTTATGTACTTTGTGTTATTCATCTTTGAGCAACCCCGAGATACAGAATGTCCGCACTTACAAATTAACAGAAGCAACATCTCCAGAGCTCAGTTGGTCATACTTACAACTGAAAAAGCTGGAATTTAACTCCAAAGCCCATGTTCTCACTAGAAAAGTTCGATAAATTTCTCTTTAAAGAGTACAGATTGTCTCACCATTATCCTTAAATGTCACAAAGAGAGAAAAAGAACAGAGTAAATAATAAAGTATAGTCAGTCCTAATAGTAGCTGTCTACTCGATACAATACACAGGCTTTATGTAATAAATTATCATGGCAGCCCATTTCACCTCTGTATATCAGTAATCTCCCTAATTACGCCGTCAATATTCTAACTCACACAAATTTCATTTCTTCTTTGGGCAACAAGATTTTGAAATTAACTCAAGATTTATCTGATGAATAAATGAAAGCACACAGTAATTTAATAATAAAAGTACCAGGAATATTGCTGTTTATTCTACTACATGAAACAATATGGATGAATATCACAATTAACAAGTTGAACAAAATAAGTCACACATAAAAAACTGTATACAGGTTTCACTCTGCATATAGTTCAAAAGTAGGCAAAACAAACATGTTTTACCTCAGGATAATGGTTACCCCTTGGAGGTAATAGTAAGGAGGCATAAAGAAGTGTTTCTGTGTATTGGTAATGTTTCTGTTTCTTAATCTGCATGCCAGTTACATAGGCATGTGTGTGAAAATTCATGAACCTGTCCACTTAAAACTTCCATGTTTACTTTGTGCATATATGAATAAAAAGTTAATGAAAGGGGCAAACTCACTAAACTGAATCAATGGCTACTAGAGACCCATAAATAATAATACTGTAGTCTTAGAGAAATATTTAGAAGACTTTCAACATGGTTTTGGGGTTTTTTTTTTTTTTTTTTTAATGCTATACTGGGAGTTGAGCCCAGGAAGTTGGGCGCTACATCTCCAATCTTTTTTTTTTTTTTTTAGATAGGGTCTCGCTAAATTGCCCAGGCTGGGGTTGAACTTACAATCCTTCTGCCTCAGCCTCCCAAGTAGCTGAGACTACAGGTATATGCCATCAACATGATTCTTAAGAGGAAAAGGTACAGTAAGACAATAAATCATTTGCATGACAGTGGACAGACCTATTTGTTATCAACAGTCAAAAAGTTTTCATGTGAGATATGTATTGGACCTTAAACAACTCACTTAACCATTCTGAATGTTTCTAATCTGTAAAATAAACATGGTAATATCTACTTTCCCTACTTCATACCTTGTAAGAAATACCAATAATTAAATATCAAACAGATTAAAATCAAATGAGAATCTCAACTGATTTCCTCACTGAAACTGACAGCACACAGAAATTCAGGAAACTCCAAATACTAAAAGAATTTTGAAAAAAAAAAATTTAAAAAGCTGTAGGCTCGCATTTCCTAATTTCATGGCTTACTATAAAGCTATACCAACTAAAATGGTACCATACTGGCATAATAGTATAAAAAGCAACAGAAGCCAAGTATGGTGGTACATGCCTGTAATCCCAGCTACTTGAGAGGTTGAGGTAGGAGGATCACAAGTTTCAAACCAGCCTGGGCAACATACCAAGACTCTGTTTCAAAATAAAACTTTTTTAAAGCTCAGTGGTAGAGCATTTGATTAGCATGTGCAAAGTCCTCGTTCAATCCCTAGTGTTGGTGGGTTGTGGGGGGGACCAATGGAGTAGAACTGAGAATGAGAAACAAATCCTCACATTCCAATCAACTGATTTTTAAGAAGGATGCCAAGACAATTAAAAAAAACAGTCTTTTTAACAAACGGTGCTAGAAAAACAGGTTATCAATCCAGATACACTGGCATTCATCCGTAATTCCAGCCCTCTGGAGGCTGAGGCAGGAGGATCCCAACTTCAAGCCCCGTCTGAGCAATTTGGAAAGACCCTGTCAATCAATCAATCACTCAGTCAATCGATCGAGCTGTGGATGTAGCTCAGTACAAAGGCCCTGGGTTCAATCCCCAGTATTGCCAAAAGAAGAAAAAACTGGCTATCAAACATGCAAAAGAATGAAATGAACGTACCTATCTTATACCATACACAAAAATTAACTCGAACAGGTTTAAACATTTAAGTATTAGAGCTGAAACTATAAAAGTCTTTTAGGAAAACAAGAGGTTTAAATCTTTATGACCTTGGATTAAGCAGTGCTTTCTCAGCTATAATACCAAAAATATAAACAACATCAAAAGTAGATAAACTGGACACAATCTTAACACTTATGCTTCAAAGGATACCATCAAGAAAGTGAAAAAATCCACAAAGTGGGAGAAAATTTATGCAAATTATATGGTATCAGATATATCTAGTATATATTAAGAACTACTAAAACTCAATAACAGAACATCCCATTTTAAGCTGGACAAAGGACCTAAACAGTTTTTTTTAATAGAGAATAGACAAATAGCCAATATACATATGTCAAGAAACTCAGTATTATTAGCTGTCAAGAACTGCAAAATCAAAGCCACAATGAGATGCCTATTTATATCCATTAGGACTGCTATAATCAAAAAGTCAGACAACCATAAGCATGGGAAAGGATGGGAAGAAATTAAATCATTCATACACTGCTTGTGGGAATATAAGATGGTGCAGTGGCTTTGGAAAACAGTCTGGCATTTCCTTAAACACTTAAAACGTAGAATTACCATGCAGAATGGGAAAGAGATCTAGAGATGGAGGAGAGGGGAATGGGAAATAATAATTAAGAGGTGTTATGTACATGTACCAACTCCCTGTGATGAATGTGATCAGTATGTACTGCAAATACGTACTAATAAAAAACATTTTTAATAAAAACATGTATGCACATAAATTTGCACACAAATGTTCACAAGAATATTCAAAATAGCTAAAAAGTGTAAATAAACCAAATGCCAACCAATTAATAGACCAACAAAATGTAGTATACCCATGCAATGGAATATTATTTGCCAATAAAAAGTACTGATATATGTAAAAACAAGAATGAACTATGGAAAGCATGCAAACGAAAGACGTTAGTCACAAAGTGCCAAATATTTTATGTTTTCATCAGTATGAACAGGTAAATGTATAGCCAGAAAGTAGGTTAATGGTTGCCTAGAGTTAAGGGTAAGGGAGTAAGGAAGTGTATTGATCAGTTTTCTGTTGCTACAAGGTTTACGTAACTCTCAGTTCTCGAAGTTCCAGTCTAAGGAGCAGTCCTATTGCCTTGGGCATCTGTCAAGGGCAGCATATCAGCAGAAGTATATAGCAGACCAAAACCACTTGCCTAATGAGACAGGAAGTAGAGCAAGAAGACAGGTCAGGGTCCCACAATCCCCTTCTGAGGCATGCCCCTAATGACCTAAGTACATCCCAGCAGGCCCAAAGAGTGCCACCTGGGGGACCAAATCTTCAACATACCAACCATAGCAGGGGTTGTCTTAGTGCTGCTGTAATAGAATACCACAGATCAGATAATTAATAATGAACAGAAAAATTTGTTTCACAATTATGGAGACTGAAAAGTATAAGATCACCAGGTAAGCATCAGGTGAAGGACTTTTTGCTTCAAATTAAGGAGAAGGCACCACACAGGCAAGAAGGAAAAAAGGGCTGAACTCCTTTTATAAAGAACCCATTTCCAAGATACCTGCATTAAGCCATTCCCTCTGCCTTCATAACCTATTCTCTTCTCAATAGGCCCCATTTTCCAACACTGTTGCATTGGGGATCAAGTTTTCAACATATAAACTTTGGGGAACACATTTGAACCATAGCAGGGAGTGGTGGCTACAAGACACAGGGTTTCTTCTAGGGGATAATGAAAACTGTGGATGTACAACTCTGAAAATACTCTAAACCACTGAGCTGTGAAGGAAGCAATCTCTTTCCTAGAGTGAGACACAAGATTAGGTAATTTGCCCAAACAAGTAACAACTGAAGAGTAGGACCAGGACTTACAGAGTCAGTAAGGTTCCAGAGCCCACATTTTTAACTACTGTACTGGCTCTCAAAGAAAGGAATTAAGATTTTAGGGAAAGAAAAAAGGAAAAAAAATCTTTGTTCAAATGTTGGGTCTACAGCCACCCTTAACACCTTGTTAACTTAGGCAACTTTATACCCTTGATTATTATGAGGATTTAGCCATAAATACAAAACACTGAGTATTATTACTAATAACCATACTTCACAGTCATTAGGCATTAATTGGCATACATCCAGACAATAGAGCAGTCCCTCCATATTATCAGTGAATGTGTGAAACCACGGCTAGAACCTAATTCCACCCAAAATAATTGTGTTTTCCTATACATATATATGTATGATAAAATTTGTAAATCAGGCACAATAAATTAACAATAACTTACCATAAGTCTTAGAGGTCTCACCATGTGATTTTTCTCCTTTCTTATCAAAGCAAAGAACTTTCACTTTTTCATTTAAAGGAATCACTCTACAGGTTTTCTTTGTCCACCAGAACTGGCAGCATCACTAGTCTTGCACTTTGGAGCCATTATCAAGCGAAAGGGTTACCTGAACACAAACACTGAGATGCTTACTATGTGACTGACAAGCAGGTACTAATATATACAAATGAGGATATCCTAGACAAGGGGATGACTCAAGTCATGAGAAGGGCAATGCACGATTTCATCACGATACTCAGAACAAGACAATTTAAAACTTATGATCTGTTTATTTCTGTATTTCTGGACTGTGACTGACAGCAGGTAATTGAAATCTTAAGAAGTAAAACCTTGGGGCTGGGGATTTAGCTCAGTGATTAGAGTGCTTGCCTTGTAAGCACAAGGGCCTGAGTTCGATCCCCGGCACCACCAAAAAAAAAAAAAAAAAAAAAAAAAAAAAAAAACCTTATATAAGGGGGACTTACTGTGTATGTGCTGCCAAAGCAAGCATGAATACTATGTACATAAGCACCTTACACAGGGTATTTTATCTGATCCTTATAAACTATTTCTCAGGGCTGGATTGCTCAGTGGTAGATCACTGAGGTCCTGGGTTCAATTTCCAGTATAATAAAAAATAAATAGTGGGTATTGTGGTGCATGCCCATAATTCCAGCTACTCAATAGGCTGAGGCTAGAAAATCACAAGTTCGAAGTCAGCCTGGGCAACTCAGTGAGGCTCTGTTTCAAAACAGAAAAACCTGAGGATGTAGTTCAGAGCTCCTAGAGTTCAATCCCCAGTACTGGGAGACAAAATTCACCTTTCTGAAAGTATTATTACTCTTTCAACCATTCTTATAGGTTATGAAACAGATTTTGACAGAGAGATTTGTGCAAGATCACATTGGGTGGTAAAAGGATTATAAAAATGGCTCCAATTTCCCAACCTTCCTCATATCCATATCCTTTTTAATATGACAATGACACTCCTCCCTTCGTAATGCAGAACTGATATCCCACATCTTAAAATTCTGTCTGGTTTCAAGACTTGCCCTGGCTAACAGGAAGTGACACTATACAGTTCGGAACACAGACCAAAAGAGACTGCACATTTCCACTCATTCTTTTAAATGCCTCCCACACTGTATGAACAAACCAAGGTTAGCCTGATGGATGATGAGATACACATACCTCAGTCATTTTTCATCTTCCAGCAAAAAACCAACCAACTCACCAGAAATTTGAGAAGTTACCAAAGATACACAAGCAAGCCTAGAGAAAATCAGATCAGGGGCTGGGGATTTAGCTCAGTGGTTAGAGTGCTTGCCTAGCAAGCATAAGGCCCTGAGTTCGAGTCCTGGCACCCCCCCAAAAAAAAAGATCAGTTGAAGCTAGCAAAATCTAGGCTACATAATCAACAGCACCTATTTCATCCATAGATTCATGAGCAACAACATACACTCATTATTTTAAGCCACCGAATTTGCGGTGGGGAGATTTTTTGCTCCAGAGGAGTAAGTATTTGAAACAAAGAGTGGAAGAGGTGGGATGTAAAGACAGGCAGTCTGACTCCTACACTTTCTCCTAATCACCATTTTATATAACTTCTAGTATCACAGCAGACATGACATGCAATATTACTGTAGTATTTTGCCTTCTGAAATAAACTATCCTCACCACTTTACATTGACTTAAAATTGATTTACAAATTTTAAGTATAAGTACATTTAATTGTTTCAATTATATAAATAAGTATAATTGTTTCTTCTTTTAGGCAAACAATAAATGTCCAAAATGTGTGTCAGACCTGCACACAGAATCAGAACTTCAACTGGTAACAGCCTCCTGTTCATTATTTATCACACACTTTCCTAGATGCTATGGTTTAGATCTACAAAGTTCCCTAAAACTCTCATGTGGACAGAGGCAGGGCTTTTGGAAGATGATTAGATCACGGGAGTGCTGCACCCATCTGTGGATTAATCTATTAATGTGTTCAGCAACTCAATGTGCTCCTGAGAGGCAAGATCTGGTCAGAAGAGGCAAGTCACTAGGGCTGTGACATGAAAGGATAATCTCTCTCCCTGGCTCCTCCCTTTCTTCTCTGCTTCCTGGCTACCATGACGTGAACCGCTTTCCTCCACCTAGCCCTTCTACCATGGCCTTTCTGCCTCACAGTCAGCTAACCACAGACCAAAAATGTGAGCCAAAACAAAACTCTCCTCTTTTAACCACTTATCAGTACTATTATTTAAATACAGGATGACCAAAAATTGCATATTTTTTCATTAATTTTTATAACACGAAATATTAAAATGACAATTGTACCAAATTTATTCAATACAAGAACCAACTGGTTGAAATTGCACCTGCCCAAGTGATGCTCAGGAGAGTCAGTATGTAAACAAATGTGCTGCCCATGTGATACACAGGGTAAACTATTAATTGGTTAAATTGTGGGTATCAGGTATTTCGATACTGAATATTAACAATTCTTTCAGTGTAAGTCAATATTTATTGTACTGGGTACTCTTATTAATGTCTCAAGTAGTATCTCTTTCTTAAATGCTGACCTCACTTGCCTCTTAATGAGATAACAACTATCAGCTTACATACATCTATACCCATATACTCTGTCTCTTCTGGATTCAAGAAACTGTCAGCACTCCTAAATAAAGCCAACCCTTTTACTTTAGTCAATTTTCTTCTCCTCAAGGACACTACTCCAGCAATTGTATCATCTTTCTCCGGTCTTTTTTCCTCCATTAGCTTATTTACACCAGCATATAAGTAGGCTATTTCTTTCATTTTTCTTTTTGCTTCCCATCCCCATAAATTTGTTCCTGTTAATCTCGAAACTTTAGTTACCAAAAATGACTGTTTCCACCAAAGGATGTAGCATGGTACCATTAGGCTGGAAATTTAGACTACCATCCAACCACTTTGGTATTTTCATCAGCCAACAAAGAAGGTTTTATAGAACTGACTAGGAAGATTGATCTTACTATCAAGGAGAAACCAGGTTGCTACTACACAAGGAGGTTAACAAAAGGTATGTCTAAAATGCATAATGCAGGGGCTGGGGATTTAGCTCAAGTGGTAGAGCGCTCGCCTAACAAGCGCAAGGCCCTGAGTTCAATTCCCAGTGCCCACAAAAAATAAATAAATAAATAAAATGCATAATGCAGGGGTGGGGATTTAGCTCAGTGGCCTAAGTTTCATTCCCAGCACCCATTCAATCAATCAATCAATAAATGCATGCATACAAATAAAGGAGTTCCTCTGAGATGCCACTTACTATCTCCAAGTACTGTCATTAAAGTCAGTGAAAACAATCCAGGTAGAACTGCTAATTCCCCAGACCCTTAAAGAATTAAAGTTTAGGTTATCCCACATGGCAAGAAACCACAACCAACTGGGGTACTTGTAAAAGGACAGAAGGAATAAGGAATGAGAGCGGAAAAAGGTAATGAGAGGTTACAATTATAACCACATGTCTGCAAAAGAACTCTAATGAGTGCTTTCCTCTAATTTAATATTTAAAAGTTTGTATAACAGTACTTTTTATATATTAACCAATTTACTTTTTAATCTCCCTTTCTAAAATCCATTAATAGTAGCTCATGTTGGGCCGGGGATTTAGCTCAGTGGTTAGAGTGCTTGCCTTGCAAGCATGAGGCCCTGAGTTCGATTTCCGGTAAAAAAAAAAAAAAAAAAAAAAAAAAAGTAGCTCATGTTGCAGTATTTAAGTTACAAGATATTAAGTATAAAATGTGAATTAGGTAAAACAGAAATTAATCCAACAATTGATAAAGGGATTTTTTACCCTCTTTTAGAAGGTTTATGCATTATTTGAACAATGAATATGCATTATGAAGAGCAAAAGTGCAGTTCTGCAATTGTCTTTTATTTGCAAGTTAAATACAATTAGAGAGACGTGCATACATGCCATGGCGACAGGCATGTGGAATGTGATGACTCTCTATTCCATCAATGTACCTAGGTTGCAACACTTCTCCAAATTCTGTTCCCCGCATAACTGTGGGTTAGGGTCGGCCTCAGAAAAAAACTTTTATGAGTTCTTTTTCACCCCTTCAATTCTAGGGATTGAACCCAGAGCCTTAGGCATGCTAGGCAAGTGTCCTACCACTGAGCTATATTTCCGGCCCCTCTTTTTTTCATTTTTTTCCCCCAGTATTATTTGGAGGCAGAGTCTGGCCAAGTTTCCCATGCTGGCCTCAAAGTGGAATCCTCCTAACTCAGCCTCACAATTAGCTGGGATTATAGGCATGTGCTACCACAACGAGCTTCCCATAGGACTTAGAAGACAAACTGAAGCAGCAGCCATGCTTTGTGTTCAGAAAGTCAATGTAAAACAAGGAACTGTCACAGATACAGGTCTTCTGGTTCACCTTCATTAGCAAGAGACAGCAAAAGAGCCCAGAGCTCCTAAAGATCCTGTCAGAACTTTTTCTCTTGCTCCTCTAAATAATCCGGGGACAGGTTTATGTGTAGCTCCATGGTAAAGTATGCCATATCTATCGTATACCACAGTACCCACACTATCAAAGTTGCAGACTTGGGCTCCTGAGTCATTTCCATGACTTCCAAAGCTTTACAATGTTCCAGTTTTACCACGCTCTCCCCCCACCTCATGTCTATCTTTCCTTTGCAATTGCCAATACCACATATTTCACACCTGGCACCAGACTAGGGAGTACAATACTAGTTTCTACATTTGGTAAAGATCAATCACTACAATAATTCCTCATATACTCACAATAATTTGATCTTCTAATTCAATTCTAATTGATAGGGTCAGACTATAAAAAGACCTGAATGTGTCAACAGGTCACTTCTCATACCCCATATAACTCTAGAAAAAAGAAAATCAAATATATTGTCGTCATATACCTCGCTTTTCATCTATCACCAAAATACAGAATTTAAATGAAAAACATTAATGTTCTAAATGCACGTACTTCTTAAAGAAGCAACTTCAAATTTTAAAATCTACCTTCTTAGAGTTACATTTAGATTGGAAACAATGAAATGGATACTGTCCAAATCCAACAGAAAAATTAAAAATCAACACTTTAACAAATACATTTAGACTACACTAATATTACCCTTAGACTTGTGCTAACAGTACAAAACAATAAATCCTTCAAAAAATGTATGTGCCATCTCTAAAACCAACTCATCTAGGACCTTTGGAACATATTTTTTAAAAATCTTGTACAGCTAAAGTGAGAGTTATACATTGGGGAAAGGGAGTAATTGGGGATTGAAGTCAGGGTCCTCACATTTAGCTACATCCCAGCCCTTTATTTTTGATTTGAGAGGGTCTCAGTAAGTCTCTAAATTGCCCAAGTTGGGCTCAAATATTAGCCCCCTGCCTCATTCTCCCAGAGTGCTGGCATTACAGATGAGCCACCATGCCCAGCATAAACAAATTCATGTGCAGTGATCCCAAAGGGTCCTCTAGTGTTGAGCTAAGCCTAGCTGATAATTTAAATATACACATCCAACAGCCCTATCTATTTTGAAACAGAAGTCATTCATTCAGAGAAAGACATTTTAGTACTTTTTCCTCAAAGCAGGGAAATACTGAAAAAAGTAACGGTCAAAGATGGTTGAAAAATGACATTTTGGGGGCTGGGCATTTAGATCAGTGGTTAGAGTGCTTGCCTAGCAAGCACAAAGCCCTGAGTTCAATCCCTGCCACCAAGGGGAAAAAAAAAAAAAAAAAGACATTTTCTTCCACTTTTATGTGGATTCAAGTGTTCCACTATCAGTTTATTACTAATAAAGATAAAATTAAAAATACAGTTGTTCCTTTCATCAGCCTTTACAAACAATATTTTAGCTCCTGGCTTGCCACTAAATAATTATCTATTCAGATCAAGTATACGAAACTGAAGCAACAGTGAGTTTCTACCTTAATCCAAAACATGTAACCTTAGGTGTGTAAGTCAGCAACAGTATCTGAAGCCTAAATTTAAATGACTGAAAACGAGTCCTTCCACAATCAACAATTGCAAGGGTTAGAAAAAATACTTTTAAGGATGATTAGAAGGTAGAGGAAAGCAACCAAGAACAAGTAGAAACTGGAAATTTGACCACACTGAAAGAAGGGACACACAGTAAGAGAAATTCCAATTCATAAAGCTTTTCCCCTGAGGGTGCTCCCAGAATTTGCAGCAGTACAGAGGAGCTCAAACTCATGCAGAGAACCACAGGTTTTCTGGAGTTCATGGCCACAAATGTCTGGAAATTCAAGGACAAATTCAGGAAAGGTGAGAGCCAGTGCAGGGAAAGTCTCGAAAACTAATTATAACCTCCTTCAAAGTCTTCACTGATCCCTGAACTGCGTATGTTCAAAGAAGATTCCAATGAGCCCAGCAGAAAGCAACTAAAAAACCGAAAGAATTTAGCAGCAATTTTACCTGCTACCTACTGCAAAGGAGACATGAGTATGAATTTTGAATTTGGCCAAATGAGAAGGACTTCGTAAACATCTCCAGCTTTCTACAGCTTCATCCCAAAGTACAGTGTAACACCAGGCCTCCATAAATTCAGGACAATCTGCCATTAATTTAACTATATTTATATTTCTCATAGGGAGATAAAGAGAATTTAGAAATATCACGTTACAATCCACAATGTCCACTCCATAATTAAAACTTTGTGAAGATGAAAAGAAGCACAAAAATGTAGCCCACTGGCAAGGCAAAAAGACAGCAGTTAACAGGAAGATTATTAAATAATCCAGATGAGAGAGTTAACAAAGAAGGATTTTAAGGGAACTATTATAAATATACTTAAAACATTGTTTTAAAAACATGGTCACAGGGCTGGGGATTTGGCTCAGTGGTTGGAGTGCCTGCCTTGCAAGCACAAGGCCCTGAGTTCGATCCCCAGCACCAAAAAAAATAAAAATAAAAAAATTTTAAAAATAAAAATAAAAACATGGTCGCAATGGGGGAATCTCAGCATATAAATGGAAACCTTATTTTAAGGAAACACTAGAAATGAAGGGTACATTTTTTTAAAATTCAGCTTAAGAGCACATTAAAAACAATATTAAAGAGTCTATGACCTTAAAGACAGGTCAGTAGAAATCACTCAATCTGAAAAATTAAGAGGAAAAAAATGAAAAAATTAAGATACTCACCAACGTGTAGGAAAAATTTAAGCAGAGTAACAGATATAACTAGAATCTAGGCCAGGGAGCTAATTTTTAAAGTAATGGCTAAAATGTACCAAATTTTGCGGAAATATCAATTTACAAATCAAATAAGCTCAGCAAAGTCCAAATAAAATACAAAAATTTTCAAAAAAATTTTAAAATATTAAAAAAAATTTTTTAAATCACACATTTAGCCTACACATCAATTGTTCAAAATTGTTCAGACACCAGAAGAGAATCAAATGGCATCTTGAAAGAGAGAAAGAAAAATGCTGTCAATCCAGAAATCTATATCCAGCAACAATAAGCCTCAAAGTAAGGATAAACACACTCCTAAATAAAATTATCACTGGACTACATAAAACAGGTATGTCCAACCTGAGACCTGCAGGCTGGACACTCCTAGACTGCTGGACCACACTGAGTGAAAAAAAATTACCTTGGGCCACATATAGAGACTATATATTTAATGTATTAAGTAACAAAGCAGAATACTTACTGTCTACCTAAAAATACCAAAGTTCTTCACGTTCAAGGTTCCTCTCTTGTAGCACAATGCCCTGCATGTGTAAGTGTATGTTATCTGGTCCACTTCACATTACCTGTTAAAAATCAGGGCTCAAGGCACTAGCACAAAAATGCTGATAATCTGGCTACTAATACTGCAGTGACAGTAAACTACCTTTCAACTCAGACCCAGAGTTGCAAAGGAGATACAAACAGAATATAGAGACCAAGAGTCTCATGTTTTCCATCAGCATCTATAAAACTGTCATAGAATAAGGCAAAATCTCAGATCCTTCACAACCTTGATGGTGATTGCCCCACAACATGGCAGATGGCTTTCCTCCCAATGAGTGATTAAAGAGAACAATATATAAGACAGTTTTTTAATACCCTAATTTCAGAAGTAACATACCATCACTCTTGTCACACAAACCAACTCTGATTAAGTGCAACTATAAGAGTCCAAGTACCACTAGAACCCAGACTGCACGGGAAACAATACAAAGAATCAGTGCTTGGGACCACATGCTATTAAAAAGCTTTTGCACAGCAAAAGAAATCACCAATAGAGTAGGGCGAAAACCCACAGACTGGGAAAAAAATTTTGCTAGCTATCTATCAGACAAAGGTCTAACATCTAGAACATACAAAGAGCTCAAAAAAATTAAACCTCTTAAATTTAGAGACCCAATCCAAAAATGGGCAACTGAAATGAATAAACATTTCTCACATGAAGAAATAAAAATGGCAAATAAATACATGAAAAAATGTTCAACATCACTAGTCATTCAAAAGATGCAAATCAAAACAACGTTAAGATTCCACCTCACTCCAGAAAGAACCGTGTGTATGGAAAAATCAACCAATAACAAATGCTGGAGGGGTTGTGGGGAAAAAGGAACCCTCCTCCACTGTTGGTGGGAATGTAGACTGGTCCAGCCACTGTGGAAATCAATATGGAGATTCCTCAAAAAACTACAACTGGAGGTTCCATTTGACCCAGCTATTCCCCTACTGGGGATCTTCCCAGAAGAACTAAAATCGTCATACCACAGAGATATATGCACAACCACATTCATAGCAACACAATTTGTAATAGCTATGTCTTGGAAACAACCTAAATACCCAACAACCAATGAATGGCAAAGAAAATGTGGTTTTTCTACACAATGGAGTCCTACACCGCCATTAAAAAGGATAAACTAGAGTCATTTGTATGTAAATGGATGTTCCTTAAGAACATACTTTTAAGTGAAATAAATCAGACACTCGTGAGTACACATCAAATTGTTTCTCTGATATGAGAAACCGTAACTGTAAATAAGGACAAAGAGGTGTAATAGCTACTATATAAAAAGAAGATAATATACAAAGGAGAGGAGTACTAGAAAGAAAGAAGGGGGAAAAGCAGAAAGGCAACAAAGGAAAGAACAGGGAAAGGGAAAATATGGAAAATTAAGAATAAACCTGCTGTAAATAGAGAGGGAGGGAACAGAGGGGAAGGGTGGGGAAGAAGGGGGAGAACCAAGATGCATCATGTACAGGTACAAAATAAATGTGATGAATGTGACCATTACATGTAAAATGTACCAATACATGTTCTTGGTTTAAAATTAAAAACAAAAATAAAAAAATTAAAAAAAAAAAGAGTCCAAGTACCAGGAGGTAAGGATCACTGAGGACACATTAGAGGATGACTACAAAACTAGTAATTTTTTTTTTTTTTTTTTTTTTTGGTGCTGGGGATCAAACTCAGGGCCTAGTGCTTGCAAGGCAAGCACTCTAACTGCTGAGCTAAATCCCCAGCCCAAAACTAGTACTTTTAAGAGGTCAGTATTCTCTATATCTATAGGTCAACACAATCCCAATCAAAATCTCAACCTTTTCAACAGAAATTTACAAGCTACTGTAATTCAAATATACAGAAACAGAAAGAAACTATACTAGTCAAAAATACTATACTATTCACATTATCTGATTTTAAAACTCACTACAGGGGCTGGGGATTTAGCTCAGTTGGAGAATGCTTGCCAAAAAAAAGAAACAAAAAACAAAACAAAAATCTCACTACAATGCCACAGTAATCAAGACTGTTTGATATTTGCATAGGAGATACAAACAGAATATAGAGTCCAGAAATAGATCCATACATACAAAGTACAAATGATTATGGACAAAGACACAATGGCAATTCAGTGCAGGAGAAAAAAACCTTTTTTTCCCAACAATGGTTCTGGAATTGGATAAACATATTTTTAAAAGTGAGTCTCAACCGCTACTTCATAACATACACCAAAATTAGAGATGTATCATGGCACTATACATAAAAGTTAAATCTACTGCTATAGTTTGGATCTTGAATGCTGCCCAAAGGCCCACATGTTAAAGATGTGATCCTCGAATGGTATAAATGGAAAGTGGTAGAATCTTTACAAGGTGAGGCCCAGTGAGAGGTTTACAGGTCTTTGAGCCAGGTCCACAAAGAGGAACAGGAGACTCCAGCCCCATCCTCTCTTGCATTCTCTTCCAGGCAATAGGGTAGGTAAACAATTTTGCTCCACCAAGCACTACCCACCACTGATATCAAGTACTCACACCAAAGACCTCAAAGCAATGTACAATGTAGGAATAACCATGGGTCTGCCTAATCATGGGCTGGGCTCTCCAATACTGTGAGCCAAAATAACCCTTTTTCTTTATGGGTTGATTACTTTAGGAATTTGCTATAGTAGCAAAAAGCTGACTAAGGGGCTGGGAATTTAGCTTAGTGGCCAGAGTGCTGGCCTAGCAAGCCCAAGGCCCTGAGTTCGATCCCCAGGACCAAGGAAAAAAAAGCTGACTAACTAGGAATCTGCTAAAATCAAAAAGCACAGGACAGTACTCCTGTAACTTTTGGGTAGGCAAATGCTCATCAGAATTCAAAAAACACAATCCATAGAAGAAAAAATTGATTATTTGGACTTCATCAAAACTTACAACTTCAACTCATCAAAACGCACACTAAGATACCAAAAAAGCCACAAACTGGGAAAGATATATTCTCAATTTAATGATCTGGCAAAAAGTTTGTGTGTGTGTGTGTGTGTGTGTGTGTGTGTGTGTATAAAATTATGAAGATATACTATTAAGACTTCCTACAAAGCAATAATAAAAGGATAATCAGTTTTAAACAGGCAGAAAATTTGAAGCATTCCACACAAGGAAAACACACCAATTGTAAATAACCAATGAAAAGGTATTCAACATCATTATCCAATTTGAATAACAGTGATTACACAAGTGCTGGCAAGGATGTAGAACAATTAGAACTCTCATATATTCAGGTAGGAATATAAAATTGAAAACCATTTCGAAAATCTAGTTTCTTAAAAAGTTAAAAAAAAAAGTTAAATACATACCTGCCTATAAGCCTGCAATTCCATTCCTAGATATCTATTCAAAAGAAATGAAAACATGTTTGCGCAAAGACTTGCATAGGCCTTAATCATAAATGATAAAAACTGGATTCCATTTGACCCAGCTATTCCACTTCTTGGTATCTTCCCAAAAGAACTAAAATCATTATACCAGAGGGATATATGCACACCCATGTTTATAGCAGCACAGTTTGTAATAGCTAAATTGTGGAAGTAGCCCAAATGCCCATCAACAGAATGGATTAAAAAAATGTGGTATTTTTATACAATGGAATACTACTCTACCACAAAGAATGATAAGCTTGAGATATTCTTAGATAAATGGATGCATCTTGAGACCATAGTCCTAAGTGAAATAAATCGGACACACATGTTTAAATACCGCATAGTTTCTCTGGTGTGAGAAACTGAAGTGTAAATAAAGACTAAAATGTATTATATTGGGAAAGGGAAGAAAATGTCCAAATGGGAAAGGGAACAAGGGAGGGAGAAAGGAACAGAGGGACAAGAGAAATAAGAAATGGAAGGAAAAAATGGAAACAAATCTTTTGTAAATAGGGAGAGAGGAGGGGGTGAGGGGAGGGGAACGGGAAAAAAAGAAGCAACAAGGTATATCATGTACAGGTACAAATCCCCAATGATGAATGTTATCAATATGTACATCGAAAATGTACCATTAAAATAAAATAAAAAAAACTGGATTTAATACAAGTGTCCATCAAGAGATGATAAACCGTGATATACTCATCCAGTGAAATATTACTCAACAATAAAACAAACTAACCCCATGGATGAATCTGAAATACATTAAGCAAAAGAAGCCAGATACAAATAAAGACCCAACAAAACATCTACTCTTAGAGTGCCTGGGGGTAAGAAACAATGGGTGGAGAGGTAGACAAAGGAACTTTCTAGGGTGACAAAAAAAGCTCTCCATATTCTTTTGGATATCATTACACCTTATCAAGGAACACCTATAATCTGCACATCTTATTGTACTTAATTACACCTCAAGAAATAAAACTTTTTGAATGAATTTGTAAGCAATATTGTATTAATTTTCCTTTTCTGAGTTGCCAAATATATATTTAGTGCCTACATACATATATTTTTATGGATATCCAATACATACTTATCACCAACTATGTTAGGAACACTTTGCAAGGTTCCAAAATAACAGTCCGTGACCTCAAGAAACTTAACGATCTAGGGCAAGGAAATACATACATACATACATACATACCTAAAATAACAACAACATGCAGTGTAGGAATGACCATAACAGGCACACAGTGGGTGATCATGGGTTGAGAAAGCAACACTATACATTGCCTCAGATAAAAATTAGGTATAAGAAAGGTCTATTAGGTACTGAATAGAAAGTGAGAAGCAGAACTTCAGACATGTGCAAAGCCAAAATGGGCTAGGTATAAGCAGAGAAATGCCAATGGAAAACCACAGAGACTAACGGTTTTACACAGTAAGGAGCTACGAGCAGTCCAATGTTTAGGGGTTTCAGAGAACGTATATACATGAAAGAAAGGAAATGTTAGCAAAGTAAATAGGTATTATACTCATGCTAAGGTATGTGGATTACAGAACTACTGAGCAGCTTTAAGGAATGAGAAATTCAAATTTATGGTTAGAAATAGTCATTAATATGTGAAAGAGAGTCAGATGCCAGAAAGAACACAACTGCAGGAGAGCAAGCCTATGACAGGAGCTGAAGAGAAACTTATTCTCCAAAATAAACAAGAAAATGAAAAAAGGTTCAGAACACACCATTCTTGGTAAAATAAAAATGACTCAAACATATAAACTAATGCTCAGCTTTACTCATAAGAAAAATAAATGTACATTAAAACTACACTGAGATGTCATTTTTCACCTATCAGATTGCCAAAAATTCAAAAAGTCTGACTATACACAATGTTGGCAAGGCTACAAGGGAAACAAATATTCTCACATATATATCACTGCTACGACCTCTATGAAGGGCAATTTAACAAAATCTACCTAAAGTATATATAGTCTTTGGCCCAGCAATTCCACTTCTAAAAATTTACACAATAACACACCTGTGATATATATACAAAATGATATCCATATAAAGTGATATCCATGTAAAGTTGCTCATTGCAGCAATCTCATAATAGTAAAACCTAGGAACTATAAATAGGCTAGTTAAATTACATAAATAAAAATGCTATTTTGTGGATCTGGGGACTTAGTTCAGTGGTAGAATGCTTATCTAGCAAGCGCAAGGGCCTGAGTTCAACCCCTGGCACCCCCCCCTTAGAACATTTTGCGACTGTGGGGAGAAGAGAGAACATGCAAAGGCACTTTATATACTAATACATGAAGCTATCTAGGGTGTATTATATAGTGAAAAAAGGTAAAGGGTAGAGGAGCTAAAGTTCAAAGTGTAAATGTGGTGGGAGAGGGGTTGATGATTTAGCTTAGTGGTAGAGCACTTGCCTAACAAGCACAAGGCCCTGAGTTCGATCCCCAGCAAGCCCCCACCCCCAAAAAATGTGGTGGGAGGAAGGTGAGGTAAGACAAATACATTTATATGTGATTGTATTATTAGGCTATACAAGAAATGAATGGCATTTATAAACTATTACAGGACTCTGGGAACCAAACACATGGAAAGGGTACAGGTGAGACTTTTTTGCTTTACTTTTTAAGTATTTACATATGTGTACAGATTTTTTTCTAAATTTTGAAATATTGTATTAGAATCAACAAGATGTGCTAATTCATTTGATGTGACAGGTGGAGGAGATGGAGGGGTCATGACGACTCTTAAATTTCTGACATGATAAATACAGGCATCCCTTACAACTAAAACAAGAGAAAGAAATCTCTGTTAACCGAGGCAATGGCTAGACAAAGTCAAGAGTAGGAAAAGGCAGATCAGTTTTGGATATGGTGTACTCCAAGTGCTATGTCCAAGAGTGCACCAGGAAAAAAAAAAAATGTGGAAAAGGACAGGGGATAGTTTTTTGGTAGAAGCAGAGAGGAAACATGTATAAGAACCTAATTTTCTAGTAATTATTTATTCTATAAAGCCAATTAAGAGCTTGGGATGAAACCCAGAGGTATAACACTCCCCTAACCCAACCACTGTAAGAAGAAAAACAAAACCCCTATTATATAACTGACATGAACCAAAATCCCAAAGAATAAACTACAAAGGTAAGTAACTAAGTGACTCCAAGTGACAGCATAAGACCACATAATGATAACCTCTTACAGACACCAGACACTCACTAGAAAGTGTACTTAAAGCATTTCATTTCCCAGGTTCATAACAGATTAGAAAAACCAAAGTGTGTGGGGGTAACATCCAGAGGCCATCACCAGACAGGGGCAGGAGCATGGGGAAACAAAACAAGAAGTTTAAGACCTTAGTTAGCATGTCTTCAAGTATCCCTCATTGGAGCCTAAAGTCCCATTTCTCCAGTATCTAAGATTTAGCCAAATGGACCGACCCTTCAAGAAAGTTTTTAGTGTTCTTACACTCTCTCAGTAACAGGATTAATTTTTTCTCAGATTTCTAAATTCAAATATTGTCTTCCTGAGAACACTAGTCATAGTCTGCCTTGTTTTATAATTTTTTCCAGCCTCTTTCTTGCTGTTTCAATATACATCTCCTGATTGAAGAAGTATCTTTCATCTTTATAGCTCTAGTAAGCACTGAGCACAAATTCCCTGCATGTATAACACACAAGCATCCATTCAAGAAATAATTATCCCATGTCTGCTTTCTCTGAAATGGTGTAAATGGATTTTGCCAAATAGTCTCCTCGCAAAGAATATGATCATATTTTACCATAAATATACACATTTGACACAAACCTATACTAAGCATTGTCCTGGCTTATCCCAAAAACTAATGAAATAAGGAGTAATGGGGAATAACAACTAATGGCTTTGGGATTCTTCTTCCAAAAGATGAGTTCCAAAAATCGGACTGTGGTGATGGTTGCACAAATCTGTGAATATAATGAAAAAAATAAATCGTACACTTTCAATGAGCAGATTTGTACGGTATGTGAACTACATCTCTGTAAAGCTGTTCTTCAAAGTGAGCTATCTGCTATTACTCTCATTTTACACATTAAGAAACTGAGGCTTAGCAAGATTAGACACCGGCCCATGATGACACAGCTAGTCAGTGATGGAGACAGGATAAAAACCCAAGCAGTCTGGACTTTTAATTCCATATGCCCTTAACTGCCATGCTTTTTTGCCTTCCTTAGAAAGGAACTTCATTCATCAAGCATCATCATATCCAATCCTTGAGTATCCTCCTATCAAGATTCAAATCTTAAGTGCTAGTCACCTTCCAAATTCCAACTAAGACAAAAAAGACTTAATCATGCTGTGTTATATTGCTAGTGAGGGAAAATGAAATGCTAAAAAGTACAGTACTAAAGAAAGGCAATAAGAGGCTTCATGTAGTCTTATGCTCAAGAGTTACAGTATAAGACTACATGAAACATTTTACGTTGTTTTTTATTTTTGAGACAGGGTCTCACTATGTAGTTAAGGCTGGTCTTGAACTCATGTAGCCCAGAATGGCCTCAAATTCTCAGCAATCCTCCTGCCTCAGCCTCCCAATTGTAGGGCTTACAGGCGTGCACCACCACACCTGGCTACATGAAACATTACTATTGCTTGATCCAGTCAGAGTACAGAGCCTAGCACAGTACTCTGACTGGACAGGCTACTGTGCTAGGTTTTGAACTACCCCTTGATTTGGTGTTAACACAATGTGAAAAAGAGACAGAACCCTCAGAAAGAGAGATTTGAGAGTTGGACCAGGCAAAATTCTGTATAGGGTCAGCTCTGCTTGTAGTATCTATTTCTTCTGTTCTGATCTGTTTCGATCAAAATAGGTGGGCACATAATTCAGTTGAGCTGAGACCAGTTCTTCCTAGATAAGGGTTTCTCAACATTGGCCTAATTGACATTTTGGGCCTGGTAAATCTTTGTTGAGGTATAGGACATCTATCTAGCAGCCTCTATGCCTGGCTTCTACCCACTAGATTCAAGTAGCCAACCACCACACACACCTCTCATTATCCATCCTGGGACAACTAAAATGCCTCCACCTGATGCCGGATTTCTTGGATTTGGGAGTGGAGTTCCAAGATCACCTGTCTTGACAACCAATGAGTGGCCTAGAATGGGGTAAAGATGACAAAATGGCCAGCCCATTGATGATAACAAGTATATGTAATAACTAGAAACAAACAATAGTCTTTTAAGCCAATCACCTCCTAAACATACTAAGATTTACTCATTCCATTAAAAAAAAAAAGTGAATTTGGGTGAGGAGAATACAGCATATAGAAACTGAACAGAAACAAAGCTCATGCAGCCATACTAACATCCCAAGTTTTAAGTAAACTTCAGCACAAAAGGTCTCTGCTCTGACACTCTCACAAGAATATCATCTACAGTAAGGTAGATATTACTAAAAATTAGCAAACAAAGCAAACAGATGCTAGAAACAAAACACTCCCTTTAACTGGTTTAAAGGAAAATCACATTGTGTTAACACCAAGTCAAGAGGTGGTTCAAAGCCTAGCACAGTAGCCTGTCCAGTCAGAGTACTGAATCCCCTTCAAAGTGCCACTGGCTCCAAAATCTTATCCCTCTTCAAAAGTCCCACCTCTCTAAGACCATCATAGCACTTAGGGACAGACTGGAGGGGGTGGGGGGAAAGGGAGTTTCAGCAAGTAATTAAACGAGTACTGGAAAAGTACTAGTAAAGTATGTGCTGCAAGTAATTCCTCTAAATAAGCACATGAACAAATGTTTATCCTTATGCCTGATCAAAAAAATGCAAACTCAAGACAAGCTTCCAACATCAAACTGGCAAAAAGTATAAAACTCAATGAAATTCAACAGTGGTGAACTGAGTATGTAACACACACACATTGCTGGTTAGTGTGAATGGTTACAACTAAATATCATTCAATTATGGTACATACTTACAATAAATATCCTAATCATTTTTTAATTATGTTGATGTATGTGTGCTACTATGAAAAGAACTCTAACATTGAGGGAAAAAGTAAATGTAGCAAGGAAACAAAAAATGCAGCAGAATATAACAGTATAACAATATTATTTGTATAAATTTCTTAGAATGAAATTCTGGAATTTGTTAGGAATGAATTCACAGAAATTGCTGGGTAAAATTTCAGTTAGAAAAAGAATCATTTTGGGATATGGAGCTTTCTTTTATAGTCTCTTCACTTCCTTTAAAATCATTTCTAGGGGCTGGGGGTTTAGCTCAGCAGTTAGAGCGCTCACCTAGGAAGCACAAGGCTCCGAGTTCGAGCTCTGGCACCAAAAAAAAAAATTTGTATAAGAAGACAAAAAAATTCCTATGCTACTGCCAGGGAACCACAAACTCTCAGGTGCCAACTGTTCTCTCCAAAACAGAGGCAATAGTTATGTGTATAGTTCCTCCCTATCAGTTATATATCTAGTCTCAGCTAATTTTCTTCTCCCTCATCAAGAACAGCAACCTCAAGTGTCACTAGAGAAGAAAGCCTGTCCCTTTCAGAACCAATTAACAGCAAGGATCCTACTTTGCTCCGCTAGCTTCAGCTGGACTCAGCTCCACTCCCATCACTTTGATATGGGTTGCCAACTGCCACTTACACTTCTATAGGTCAGAGTGTCTCAGTCCTGTTTATTCTATCACCCCTGGTAGCACATGTATAAGGAAGCTTAATATTTGTTTATTTTCAATGAATCAGTTCACTGCATCCTCTGCCAAACAAAAGACAAGGCAAAAGAGGACTTTAGACCCAAAAGATGCCTCAAAATAGCTTCCTGCTTTAATCAGTCTTTCTTCCACACTCCTTAACTGACTTTTAAATTTTACACAGGTAAACCAAGAATGTCTTGTTACTGCCTACTATTATTAGCACAGTAACTATTATAGATTTTTAAACATCTCATAAGTGGCTCTAAAATTTAAACAACCAAATATTCATTTGAATTTTATCCCCATGCTTTTCTTGCTGTGCATAAACACGACAGTAAAAACCAATTACAGTTTCAACACAACAAACTTATTAAGTCTCAACTAATTATTGGGAACAGATTATAAAACATACTTCAAGTATTGGGAAAAATGGTTAAAATCAGGCACCTCAGAACAGAATTCTACTCTTCATGGAGTCAAAACTGCAACCACTTGGAAGCTGCTTAAATAAGCTTAAAAAAATACATTATCTAAGAAGCTACTGGTTTTATTGTAGAACTATTTGAGGAATTTTTAACATTCTCAATCAAGAATACACAAACCAAATAAAATGCCTACTGTAAATGGAATTGACTAACAACTTGCCTAGCAAACGGAGTCTAAAAGTAACACATACATACATTCCAGCATATAACAAAGTACACTTCAAACTAACTTTTGCAAATTACTGTGGCTTACAAATTTCACAAAGAACAAATAAATGTCATGTTAGGTAGTGTTACATAATGAAACAGCACGCAGCACCAAGAAACAAAGACATGCAAGAGGTTATCTTCTGAGAGAACTTAAATGGACTGAATCCTGGATAGAAATTATTAAAACCAGTCCCTGGAAAACTTTCAAGCTTTACTTCTTTGTTGAATGAAAGAAAATATATGGGGATGGAAAACAGTGTGTTGCCTCACTATGATTTTAAATATTGCTAAGTCCTGAATAAAACAATACAGACCACCAGGAAATTTCTAAGCTTCCAAGAGATCTAAGGGCTTGCCCCCAATTCCTCTACATGAATATGACTGTGACCTTGGATAAATCAATTAAATTATAACCTGAACCTAATTCCTCAAAAGAGAGTTGGACAGCATCCTTAAATTTTCTTGTAGCTCTCTAATACTAACAAAGTAAACAAATTTATTCTAATATAAATTATAAACAGTATGTGTCATCCAAGAGTTCCTACTCCAAATCAGAGTGAACACTCTTAGTTATAAGCAAACATGATGAGAAAAAAAGGTAGCACTGAAAGAGGCAAAGGTTAGTCTCCAAATCTGCCAAAAGGAATAAACAGAAAAAGCATAGCCTAGAAAAATATTCTCTTCTTCATAAAATTTTGGATGTATGTTATCACATCATTCCAAACCAGGGCAAGCTCTAATACAGAATGTCACTTTAGTTTTAACAAATTTCTGATAAAGCCAACTTCCATCCAACAGCCAACTCCACGAACCTTGGAGATCTGTCATCACATAGCTCCTTTAATTCTTAAGGAAAATAGCAGGTTGGGAAAATGATTACCAGAGAGGAATAAGGTGACAGGAAGAGTTAACAAAAGCCACTGTAAAAGCAAAATTAACACAAGGAGAATCAATTTCAACCAAAAGGAGAAAGTTCTTTTAAAAAACAAAAACCAAACAAGCACTACCTTCTCATTTAAAATACACTTCAAGTAAAACCCAGCTGAGAGGAAACTATTTTAAATCATATGAAGATAAAAGTTATTACCTCAGCAATTAAAAAAGGCGTAAAGTGTACCTTTCCTACATATGTACATTTACATTATATATGTTTTATTTCAAAGAAATATTCTGACTTACAAATTCACCACTATCAATTTTAATTGGGTTTTCTACTATCAGAATGAGGTGCAAGATTAACTGATCCACAAACTGATCTGTGTACACCAAATACTATTTATTCTCCCTAAAAAAGCTATTATCTCTGACGTGTCCTGCACAGATAAGAGGTGTCCTTTGAGGCCCACGTCTGTGTATTTTTTAACTATACTTTACATGAGTTAACATTGGAACTTTATCTAGATGTGTTGAGGACAATGATTATATTGCCATTCCGGATTTAAATAATTACCCCTTCGTATATAAACATGCTTGAGTTTTCAAAGGTTATTAGGAAGACATACAGGGTTTCCCAACTCTCAAGACCGCAGAACAACCTTCGAAATGAAAGGCTACACACAGAGCTTCCAAAACTACTTAATAAACAGGGTAGTCACTCGCACACCACTGCCATCCATCACTTCATAACACAAGTGTGAGAGGAGCGTTCTTCGGCATTAAAAAAAAAAAAAAGGGTAACCCTTGCTTGGGTTAGTGAGATGGTTAAGACGTGTGTGCAGCCTAAATGAACAGCTCTTTGGCATCTCTCCAAGCGGACACCGTCCGCGAGAAGGAACAAAGTAGCAGAGAGTTCTGAAGACGAGGTGCCGCTTTCGGGGTTCAGACTCATTCCCTCCAGTAACTGTCGGGCTGTTCAGTGTCGGCTTTACCGTACATTCCAAGAACCCACGGCAGCCAACAACAAGGCTCTTCTCCAGACAGAAAACTTTTAAACTGTCAATGGAATAACGGTGCAGGAAAGTGAACTCTCCACCATCACACAGCCACACAGCCGCTCGGCGCTAAAGAAAAGCGAGAACCCAGTAGTCGCCGGGCAGGAGTCGCTTCGTGCCAGCGCTGGGTTCTTCCTCAAAAGGGTCCCCAGGTTCCCCCAGCAGCAGTTAAGAGGCCAGGGAATAGCGTTTTATCCCCCGCGGTTGGCAACTAGCCGTGTAAAAATGTCACTCCCTCGGCCCGCGTCCCCGGTCCGGAGCGGAGGCCAGGGCGGCGCGCGGGGACCCCGCGGAGGGGGCGAGGACGCCGGCAGCCGGGAGCCGCGCTCCCCACGCGCCCTGCGCCCGGAAGGGGGAACCCCGCCAGCGCGAGGATTCAACAGGAGCGCCGCGCCGCCCGCCTGCCGCCCGGGAAACAGCGCCCGCCCGCCCGCCCGCCGGCCGGCCGGGGCGGGGGAGGGGAGGGGCGCCGCGGCGGAGGGCGCGGGTGAGAGGCCGCCGGGACCCCGGCCGCGCGCAAGGTCACCGCCCGCCGCCGCCGCGGGCGCCCGGGCCAGAGCAAGGCGGCAAGTTTGATTTCCACCGGGCACGGCGTGGAGCCGCGCGCCGGCCGCGGGCCCTCCCCACCCCCACCGCGCAGCCCGGCCCGAGACCCGCACCCGCGCCCCCGCCCGGGCCGCCGCCGGGCAGCCGGCCGCTGCAGCCTCCGACGCGGGAGGCGAGTCCCGGCCGGCTGGCGACCCGGCGGGCGGCGCTCAGCCCGCCACACATAGCCACGGCGCCCGCCGCTGAAAAATGGAGCGCGGCGACCAGAGAGGAGAAGCATTTCCTTTCCGTTAAGTGAATCGTTTCTTACCTCCGGGTGCCCGACTCGCTGCTCCTCTCACTCCGCTGCTCTCTGGGATCCGCCGCCGCCGCCGCATCCAATCGCCTCCTCCCCCCCCTCCCCTTCCGCAGCCAGCCCGGCCGTTCCTCCTCCTCTCCGCTTCAAAATGGCGCCAAGCGCTCCTCGGCGGCTGCTCCAATCGAACCGCGGCGGACAGCACCCGGGGGCAGGCAGATCGCGGCGTGGGTGCGCAGCGCCCCCTGCCGACCCGACGGCCCCGCGCGCACTCGCCCGCGCGCTCGCCCCGCCTCCCGCCGGGCTCCGCCCCCAGCCCGGCCCGCGCGCACGCGCAAGCTCCTCCTCCGTCCCTCCCGGTCCGCGCGCACGCAGCCTCCTCGGCGCGCCGCGCCGCCGTCACGGTGTCGGCCTGGAGCTGGGCAGCGCTGCGGACGTTCTCCACCGCGGCTGTCCTAGACTTCTGCCAAAAAGCACGTATACATATACATATGGATATATGTATTACATATATGTATATGTAACTCTTTGGGTAAAGGACAGACGATTTTAAAACACTGAGATTCAGCACTGATGTGCTGTGTAAACAAAATTGGTTTTATTAAGTACTTCGTTCCTTGCGTGGTAGTTCTGACCTAGTGATATCAAAGTGCATTCGGTTTTTTCCACACTGTGGGTGTGTTCGTTTTTACTAAATCCCTCCGCTTTCCGATTGTGAGGATTGTCTAGAGGGAGGACACAGTGATTCCACCTGTAACAAAGCATCCCTTTCCTTCGCTTTGACAGAATTGTCCTTGTTGGAGGGAGCAGAGACCTGCACACCACAGGGATGCACTCAGGTGTGTCTCTTGCCTTCGCCTCCAGAAGGGGCCGCTCCTGCCTCCCGCGCCTGCAGGCAGGGTGGGCTTGCCGGTCACCGCAGCAGATGCCGCACGGTGAAGAAGGTTTTCGCCCCAGGCAGTCCTCTGCCAGAGCTGAAGGACTGCTTTTTCCTTTTACTTCCATTAATACCATCCTGGGTGTAGGGATGTGTTCCTTGATATGACATACTGTTTAGTTACTAGAACTGTCCCAGAGAATTTGTTTCAACAATGAACTAACACGAAGTACATTAGTGGGTTACGGCAGGGTATTTATCATGTGAAACAAAAAGTAGTGCTAATATACAAAATGATGTTATTGTGGTAGGAAAGAAGTACAAGATTCCATCAGGCCAGGACATCTGTAGATACTGATACCTATTCTTTTCTACCTCGGTCGGGATCACTGGCAATTCTGCCTCAATCTCTTCCAGTGCTTACTGAACGTGTGTTAATGTTTTTGCCACCTGAGGTTTTGCCATCTGCTACCACAGGGCTCTATCTATTTTATGCATTCTTTAAGTCTCCTAAGTGCTTTCTACTTTCCTTTTTAAATGTATCCCAGAAACTTTCCTATTTTACATCATTGTCTCGCCAACATAAATCTTGCAAGGAAGGAGAGAGTAGGATGTATAATTCTAGAAGACCTTTCCCTAGCTCTTTGTTTTGTCTTTCTAACCTTGCCATCTTCAGTTCTCAAACCTCCAGAGACAGGGAGCAAGAAAGTTTCAGAATAGCAGAATGAGAGCAAGAATTGTCTACACCGGAGCTGGGCGTGGTGGTGCACACCTGTAATCCCATCACTTGGGAGGCTGAAGCAGAAGCATCACTGTGAGTTCAAGGCCAGTCTGGACTACATAGTGAGTTCAAGGACAGCCTGAGCTAGACACCAAGAGCCTGTCTCAAGAAAAAAAAAAAAAAAGATTTGTCTACATTGTTCACTACTCTTATAACCATCATTTGGCACATAGTAGGTGCTTAGTAAAAGTTTTTGTTGAATTGTCAATTGCTTAAATGTCATTCTCCATTTTATGTGTGATGGTGAGTACTGAAGGTATCATGTCATCCTGGTGAGCAGTTTTGCTAGTTTCACCATTAATCCTCACTCATAAAATAAATGTCATGAATTTCAAAACATGGATCTATATTGTGCACTTCAGTCTACAAAGACTACAGGATTGAACTAATGAAAAGAGCAGGGAGAAAGAAAATAGCTTCCAAAAGAGCAGCAGTATGGTAAGGCTGAATGGGGCAATTACCTTTCAGACGGACTAGGAAAATCCCTAAAGTGTCAACGAAGCATTATTTCTTGTGAAAGGTATTCTCTTTTTTTCTGATACTGGAGACTGAGCCCTGGGGACTCTACCACTGAGTTACATTCCCAGCACGTTTTATATTTTATTTTGAGACAAGTTCGCTAAGTGGCCCAGACTGGCCTTGAATTTGTGATACTCCTGCCTCAGCCTCCTGAGTAGCTGGGATTACTAGATGTGCACCACTGCCCCTGGCAAAAGAAAAAGAAAAAAGAAAAAAAAAAGTGTGTGTGTGTGTGTGTGTGTGTGTGTGTGTGTGCGTGTGTGTGTGTGTGTGTGTTATATATATACATATTGCTGCTGAGGATTGAATCCAAGGCCTTTACATTGAGCTATATCTGTAGTCCTTTTTTTATTTTGAGACAGGTTCTCACAGTTGCCCTGTCTGGACTCAAATTTACAATCCTCCTGCCTCAGCCTCCCAGAGTGCAAGGTTTATAGGTGTGTGCCACCACGCCAGGTTGAAAGGCATACTATTTTTGTGTGTGTATGTGTGCTGGGGATGGAACTCAGGTCCTTCTGCTTGTAAGGCAAGCACTCTAACCGCCAAGCTAAATCCCCAGCCCTGAAAGGTATACTTTTATCCAACAACAAATGAGTTTGCAGAAATTAGAAATATAAATCTTTACTTAAAGCAAAACCATTTAGGAAAACTGGAGTCTGATGTTAAAACAAGAATACTTTTGTCTTCAAGACTTGAAAAAACAACCAAGTCAGGGTCGGGGATTTAGCTCAGTGGTTAGAGGACTTGCCTAGCAAGCGCAAGGCCCTGAGTTCAATCCCCAGCACCAAAAAAGACAAAACAAACAAACAAACAAAGCCAAGTCAGTTATGGAGGCACATGCCTATAATTCCAGCTACTTGGGAAGCCTAAGTGGAAGGAACACAAGTTTCAGGCCAGCCTGGTCAACATAACAAAATCTCCTTCTTAAATAAATAAATAAAAACCAAGATGAAATCCATCAGAGTGTAATTAATTGTCCATCGCATAATCTAAGAGAGTTAAGAACGTGAACTACCCAAAACTCAGTTGTGAATGCTTTCTACCCTGAGAAAGAGAGATTATGTGGAAATGATGTTAAAATGCTGCTGTTATACACACATGGTTAGAATTATCTTTGATCATGAAAACCACATATAAGTACCCACTTCTAGTACTCCATCACTAGTTTTCTATCACTGCTATAACTAGTTATCAGAAACTATGGTTTCAAATAATACAAAAGTATTGTCTTACTGCTCTGTAACTCAGGGGTCTGACAGGCTTCTTACTGGGCTAAAATCAAAGTGTCAGCAGAGCTGTGGTTTTCTGTGGAGGCTCTCAAGAATCTCTAGATGCCTTTTCTGTCTTGTAGAGGCTGATCGTATTTCCTGGATCATATCCCTCTTCCTCCATTTTCATGGCCAACACTACAGCATCTCTCTCACCTTGCTTCCACTGTCATATCTCTTACTCTCTTCTGCCCCTTTTGTCCACTTCTAAGACCCTCATTATTACAAGAGGTCTACCTAGGTAATTCAGTATAATCTCCCTAATTTTTGTGTGTGTGTGTGTGTGTGTGTGTGTGTGTTGGGGATCAAATTCAGGGCCTTGTGCTTGGTAGGCAAGCACTTTAACCGCTGACCTAAATCCCCAGCCCCTCTATCTCCCTAATTTAAAATCATCTGATTAGCAACTTCAATTCAATCTGCAACTGTAATCTCCTTTTATGGTGTAATTAATATGACATATTCAAAGGTTCTACAGAACAGGGCGTTGATATATGCAAGGGGCTGTTATTCTGCATACCTCACCACTCATATTTTGAAGCGGTTAGGAAGTTAGAAGACATCAGGAACACACATAATTAATATGAAGAGTCCTAAATATATCTCCATTGCCACTACCACATTTTGAATATAGCCCAGCTACAGTACAGCATGATTTTCCAATAGCAATAAGACATTCATCGTAAGTAGTAAAGAATGCTGGGCAGCTCATTAGTAAATAGGACACACACTACATGCTATTGCTTAATTCGAGGTTTATCCCAGAGGCCAGTCAAGTCAAAAGTATGACCCCTGCCAGTCTACAGATGGCCGAAATTCCCATAGGACTAATTCCCTGGGCTAGGACAGTGGATCTTCAGAAAGCATGTTGGAATATGGGTATGTTACTTGAAAAAGGTAACACGATAGCCTGTTAATACCCACTAGCAGAGTCTAAACCCGGTAGAAATGAACTCTGCAGTATCTACGCATTAGGCAATCAAGTGAGGCACTTGTGATGGTCTTTTCCGAGTCCTGAAGTTGATCCATATTTATAATACTACTACCACTGAAAGATACCATAAGCACTCTTCTCTGCACTCATCCCAATTCCAACTCCAGGTGCCTGGAATTCTTCCCTCCATAATGATCTCCTGATGATGCCTGTGACTCCAGGTAGCTTGTGACCATCTTGTCAATGCAAATATTCCTAAAAGGATGCCACATTCATCTGCAGCCTCAGAGCAGTCGTTCACAACTAGAGTGCAGTGGAAGAGTATTAAATTCATTTAGGAATTTCTGCAAATCATGAGTGCCTGTCAGCCTACACTTCCACCCACCTTACACTGACAGATCATTTTCCTTTCTGTGGAGAGACACAGGACTGAGACAAGCTTTGAGATTTCTGAACAGGGAGAAGAGTTGGAAAGTGAAGGATGGACGCTTCCCTGAAGGAATATCAGGGAAGGAGAGTTAGAGGTGAACTTTGCCTACTTTGCAACTGTGTGTGCTTAATGCCAGAGCTGGTAAAAGTAAGTGCCAAGGCAGTTTCTTTCTTTCTGGTTTCTTTTCTAATCTTTCTTTTAAAATATTGTCCTCTAGGTCTCTTAAAAAGTGCAGGACCATCTTCTTACCTACCCGATAACCAATGCCGCTTGTGATTTCTTATGCAGATGCTGTACTGAAATTTATGATTTTTTTCCTCTGAAAAGCTCTTTGTATTCTTTTAGGAAACATTTGTGTGTTACTAAAGTTCATTTAGTTAAATATGCAGACTTGCTAGAGTCTTCTTGGTTCCCTAGGAGTTATGCTGTATATTCCAATATTGTGACTGAGGCTCTGAGACTTTGACTGAGAACTCCCGAATGCACTTGGCCAAACAGCCAAAGCCATGACCACTCACTCCTCTATCAACAGGAATCAGCGCTATGTGCAGACTGATGTACAGTCTGTCTATTGGCCTGCACTTGCTTGATGGGAGGAAATTGCATTTCCTTTCACTAGAAAGCCAAACTGCCAACAAAAATGTGACATGAAACATATATGCAATTTAAAATTTTCTCACTTTTAAAAAATAAAAAGAAACCAGTGCAATTAATTTTAATATTTTACATAGTACTGTGTATCTGGAGTATTTGTCTTTTGTACATGGAGTCAAAAGGGTTGGGGATTTAGCTCAGTGGTAGAGTGCTTACCTAGCAAGTGCAAGGCCCTGAGTTTGATCCTCCACACCCCCTCAAAAAATCTGCATGCAGTCAAAATAGTTTATTAATGAGATGTTTTACAGTCTTTTGATCATGTTGTGAAGTTCACACAGCACATCTCAGTTCATACTAATGATCTTTCAAGTGCATGTAAGTGCATGCGGCATGTGGTGTGTGGCTCCCTACCAAACAACACAGCAATAGACATTGGATCCCTCCACGAAACACGGTTAACAAGTATTCTTTGCAACTATTGAAGCTTGTTAAAGATTATGCTAATGCTAGTTGAAGTACATTCTTTTTATTTTATTTTATTTTATTTTAACCAAGAGCATGTATTGATATATTATATACATAATGGTCACATTCATCATGGTACATTCATTTAAATATATGTATAAACATAGATTTGTGTGTATAGCTTGTATACATACACAGTATATTTATAACATACATATGAGATATGCTCGAAATATATAGTGAACGTTTAAATGGAAGAAAATGTACTGCAGTACAAGACAGATTGCCATTAATTCCCCTCTTTTGAACACACCTCATATGCATGTGATAAAAATACTGTTTATTTCTTTAAGTACACTTATCCCATAGTTTTTACCTCTTTCTGAAGCAGTTCTGGCAGTCCTCTCTGTGAATGTCTTTACAAAGTGTGATTAAAAAAAAATATGACAAGTGCTGCTGCAGAATGTCATCAAACAGAAAAGCGAGCTCATAAAATCATCATGGTATATATCCACCTTAGTCACCAGATTTGTTACTGTATAACTTCTGGCTCTTTCCCAAAATCAAAACAACCATGAAAGACAAATGTTTTGAATAAATTCAGGATATCAAGGTAGCAATGACATCACAACTAAAGAAATTTTTAAATTCCATCCTATCTCACAAATATATTTAAACTCTTTGTAAATCAAAGTCCATGTAAGTTACAAGTAAGTACTATGAGTTTAGGAAATAGTGACTGACTTGTAAAACAAATAGAACCTGAAGAGAAGGGTATGATGGCTTCAATGTCTTCCTTTAAATATATATTTTCTTAGGATAGAACTAAAATAGAGTTCCAAAAGTAGATTAAGAAATCTTTGCAGAGAACATCATGCCCTTGTATTACCATCCAAAGAGAAATTTGTATTTAAGAAAGCATTTATCATCCCTTCAGCTTCAGGAAATAACAGCAAGAGAACCAAGAGAAATTTCACTTAAAAATTAATAAGAATGGGGCTGGGGATTTGGCTCAGTAGTAGAGCGCTTGCCTGTAAGCACAAGGACCTGAATTCAAACCTCAGCACCCAAAGAAAAAAATCAATAAGAATGACAAAGTGCAGTTTAGTCTGTGTAGCTCTGAATATTTGTGCAAAGAAATTTGAATTCCAACAACAATTTTATTTCTTCTCCTACCTATAAGGTGAAGGAAAAGCAGAAGTTAGAATTTTTAAATTAGCTTTTTTCAGCAGCCAGCAGATGGAGCTGTTGAAAAATGTTGATGCTACTTGATTTTTTTTTTTCTGAAATGAAAGAGTTTAGAGGTACATTTTGTTGGCTGTGCAAATAATGTGCTAATTACAGAGAAATCAGAAAATGCAACTAAAATTAAAAGAAAAAAGATCACTTATAATTATGCCACCAGAAATTGTTACTTTTATTGTGTTAATATACACCAGTCCTATCGCTTCTCGGCCTTTTGGCTAAGATCAAGTGTAACATACACCAGTCCAGAATACATATTCTATTCATATTTACATATACACTTTATTTTTTAAAAATCCAATGTCTCCTAATTTCTTTTTCTGGGTGGAGTGCTGGGGATCAAACTCAGGGCCTTGCACTTTCTAGGTAAGCACTCTACTACTGAGCTAAATCCCCAACCCCTAATTTCATATGTATGCCTTCTCCACTTGTGTATGTTTATGTATCCACTTACATATGTATGCTTTCTCCACTTAAAAATTTGCTCATATTGGTATAGAAAACTTTATGGATTATATTTAAAATATTTGTATCTGACATGACAGACAAGGATTAATCAGAATGAATATTGGCTGTAGTTTTTAGGTAGGACCCCATATGCCCCTATTTTCCTTAACCCTTTAGTTGATGGATGATGGGCAAGGTTTGTTGGGTGGCAGAGTGGTATTGTGTGCCCAGGGAGGAAGGAAGGGACTCAGAGAAATGACTGTGTAACAACCTTTAGAAGTATTTCATTATTTTAAGAACTGACACAGCCATGCCCATACCTAACAGGTGAACTAACAGCTCTAGAAATCTCTGGAAAAATATACAGTACAAGCATACGTGAAAGTAGAGGACTCCTGGGAAGGAAACTGAGTGGCTTTGGGATAAATATAGGGGAGAAACTTGCCACTATTTTACACTTGGAACCATGAGCATTTGTTTAATAATTTTTAAATGTTTTAAGTAAAATATCATGAGTAGCTTTCAGATGAATAAATGTCATTATTTTTGGTGGCTATTTACTACTATTCTATTGGACAGATATACCATAATTTTTTGTTTTTTGAGACAGGCTGGCCTGGGACTTGCAGTAATCCTCCCACCTCAGCCTCCCCAGTGCTGGATTACGGGTGTGCGCCACTATGCCTGGCTTTTACCATAATTTATTTATTAAACCCTATTGTTGAACAGTTGGCTAATTAACTATAACACATATGACATACTTAAATCCATGAGTTAATACTATATTTTTAAAATAAAAATATGTAGTTGTAGCTAAGGAACAAGCCAATCATAGTCCAGGCTCTTACGTACAATGAGGGAAGAATTGCCTGGCATACACCCCATAATAAGTATGGCAAACAGCTGCATTTATTGAAGATCACAGGAAGTCGTGCTCAGGACAAGTCTGCGCGAAAAGGCAGAGCACGCACCGAGAAAGCAGCCAGGTGACAGAAAAGCACCGCACACAGGTCAGACCACACAAAAGCAGCAAAAGCAACGGAGCAAGAAAGAGCGCGGATCAGTCAGGCTTTCGGGATTTAAAGGCCGGCACCTCCGCTTAGGTGCCTCCCCCTGAACCTCTGGGTGTGACTGGCAGAAATGGTCCATAGGGTCCCATCATTTCAGGGGCTCTCAACATGCGCGCTTGTCCCAGAATTCACTCTGATCTTCTTTATAGTTATGACACATAGTACGTATTTATGAACCTGTAAGGAGGTGGGAGTAGGTCAAGGTGACTGGAAGGTTGGGAGGGAGATCCAGCACCCAGCGCTCTCCCTAAAGCGCTGGAGATCTCCTGGGCTTTTGTTATGTCACTTTCTGTCCCTCTTAGGACAATGGAAGCAGCGATAACCGCATGGTGCTGTTTACAATTCGATGGAGGAAAGGGAGTGACCCCCTCAGAGCCCTTGTTTCTAACTGTGCTACAGTCACTACTGGAGTGTGTTAATGAGCCACTTGCTATTTGGTAAACTAACAAAGGGGAAAATCAAACATGTATCCTGTCTGTTGTATATAAACTGTACTAATGGATAATTAAATACTAGTCTCTGAACATAAGTAGTCCAGTTCATAAATGAATGGTATAATTATAATATCATAATTTTTTTAAAACCTTATTGAAAATAACTGATACGGATACTGAACATAAATGTCTGGTAACATCACACAGAAAGCCAAACATCAGATGGCCCTGGGAGAGGAACATAGCCTCTGGTTGCAAGTACCAATTTACAAGAAATACAAAGCCACATGTCCTGTTTTTTGTTTGTTTTTAAATTTTGTTGTTATTGTTTTGTGTTGTTATGTCCTGTTTTTTTAAACAAATAAATTCCAGGAGAGTAATAAATAAGGAGCGATTTATGTCTTAACAAAAGATATTAATTCATCAACCATTTGGGCTGGAGACTTCGCTCAAGCACTTGCCTAGCAAGCACAAGGCCCCGAGTTTGAACCCCAGCGCAAAAACAAAAAAGAGTTAATTCATCGACCAGTTATGAAGTATGTATCTGTTTGGAGCCTGATTTAAGAAAATAAACTGTAAAAATTAATCATGACATTTATGAGACACTTGGAAGTTTGAGCTCTGGATATTTAATGATGTTGAAGAATTATTGTTAATTTTTCAATGCAGTAATCGCATAATGGTTATGTTAAAACATTTAACTAAAACAAAGTCTAGTTACTCTATTTCTTCGTGTAGGTGTTAGTTAGCCCATGTGCAGTTTGGGAAAGCTTTGTGAGTACCACATTTTCTGTATGTGTTTTACTGGGTTTTGTGGTGCTGGAGTCCCCTGGAGGTGGTTTCTAGGCTCTTTTCCTCTTGAACCAAGAACTGAACAAAACAAGGAAAAACGGCAGCAAATTTTCAGATTTATTTGAAACAGGAAAAATTAAAAGTGAAAAATTAAGGGAGAAATTGGTTCAGCAGAGCAAACTGGGGCCAAGTAAAAGAGAAGACAAATAAAAACCAAAATAAAAATAAAAATACAAAAGTAAAAGTACACCCTGGGGACAGAGTGGGCTGTCATGAAGAGGCACGACAGCAAGCAAAGGTGCTTTGTCTTTTTATTCATTCCACACATCTTGGGTCTGGGCACATCTCCCATCCCAACCAGTCTGAGCCACTCCCTATCTTCCTATCTCATGTATACTGTACTTCAACATAAATTTTACAATATAAATACAATAATAAACAATGGCACATGTAAAATGACTTTTTTAGGAAAAAAGTAATAGGCTAACTAGGATTTATGTCAACATAATAAAAGTAGGGGAGAAAACAGATGGGTATATGAAATAATTTATTTGTTTATTGATCACAAGTTGATACTTATGGTACTAAAATGGAAGATAGATACATGACAGTTCATTGTGCTCTGTCACTTTTGTGTATATTGGAAATAGTCTAGAATAACATGATGGTAATTATAATGGTGTTTTGTTTTTGTTGTTGTTTTTGTTGCTACTCGGGATTGAACCCAGGGCCTTCATGTTGTGCTATATCCTCAGGTGTCTTTCTTTTTTTAGTTTCCAACAGGGTCTCACTAAATTGCCCACCCTGGGCTTGAATTTACAATCCTATTTTTTCAGCATCCTAGAGTGCTAGGATTACAGGTGTGTACCACCATGCCTGGCCAAGTACAAAGACTTTATAGTCTTGATACCTACTGCTAAACTGCTCTCAATAAAAACTGCCCCAATTTTTACTTTACCAGCAGTGTAAATCAGCAGCCACATACACCAATGTTCATGCACATTTATAGAACATAATTAGGGATAATGAATTGCTGAGTATTTTCATTTATAAAGCAATTAGTTTGCGTTTTTGCATGGTATATTGTAATGTGAACTTTACAGATTAAAAATTCTGATGTTTTTTTTACCAAATAATAGTAAAGTACATCTATTGAAACAACCTGAAATAAATTAAAAAGAAGCCTAACTAAAAATATGAGTTAACACCTTAAAGTGAACAGATTTATCTGGAGTATGCACATAATACATCCACACACAAAGGTATTGTCCGATTGTACACAGAGAGACCACATGTTGGCGTGGGGGATGTGGCTCAATGGTACAGTGCTTGCCTAGCGTTCACACGGCTCTGGGTTAGGTCCTCGGCACTATGAAAAGTTGAGAGTGTATTTTGATATTCTATGACCTTAAATTGGATCACAACACCTATGTTGTAAAACTTGGACAAGTTATTTAACCTTCCAAACAGTTTAATCATCTGTAAAATCTAAATAATAATATTAGCCACCGTTCAGAGATGTGATCATTCGAAGTATTGTATATCCAGCTCCAAATACGACTCTTGGCATGCTGTCATCACTTATTTTTAAGAGGAAATTATTGTTATCTTCTCTAAGAAACTTCTTTAAAATAAACCAACATTGGCCTGTCTGTGTCACTATTTACTGTATTTTATGAACATGGTAAAAACAGGAGTTAGTAACCTTTCAAAGATGATGTGATAAATCTTCATTCATTCAGTTTCTCAGGAGGGAAGTTGAGTCCTTTTTTATGGCACGTAAGTAGCACCTCAGGTCCGCAGTCTGCAAGCTGTTGAAGGCCCTGCTAGCGTTTAAAGGCATTTCTTGAAAATATGAAGCTTGCAGTAGAAGGGATCCTGGGGTGAGGAGGCTGAGTCTAAATCAGCAAGCAGCTTAATTAGTGCTTGGGCTAGGAGGGTGGTGCAGAGAAGAAAAAGAATGAACTAACAATGAAAGGCAATGAAAGGCAACAAGAGTGAGTCAGCTGCTGGACACCAGGGGCAGTGCCAAATATACAGCTAATTTTGCTCATGAGTTTCATTTCCATGACTTTACTTGATGCTCACACTACTGAAAAAAAATTAAATTACATATAATCCATCAAGCCTACTTCTGAGTATAACACAAAAAAATTGAAAAAAAAATTGAAAGCAGGATCTTGAAAAGATTTGTATTCCTATCTCACAGCAGCATTACTCACAATAGCAAAAAGGTGGAAAAATCTAGGTTTTCATCAGTGCATAGATGCATAAACAAAATATATTAACTACATAAAATGGAATAATATTCAGCCATAGAAAGGAAGGAAATCCTGTCACATCTACAACTAACCTAAATGAAACTTGAGCCAGATGTGGTGGCCCACACCTGTAATCCCAGCACTCAGGAGGCTGAGGCAGGAGGATTGCCATGAGTTTGAGGCCAGCCTGGGCTACATAGTAAGTTCAAGGCCAGCCCGAACTACATGGAGAGACTCTGTCTCAAAAAAAACCAAAATAAATAAATAAATGAAACCTGAAGAATCTGTCTAAACAAAATAAGTCCATCACAAAAGTATAAAAACTGCATGATTCCACTTATACAACATACCTGGAATAGTCCATTTCTAGGCAGAATCAGTCAGAGAATGAACTAATCCTCCTTGTGAGAAGATGGGGAGGGATTGCTGCAGAGATTATAGAGAACATTTTCAGTTTTTTTGTATAAGGGAACTTTTATGGCTTGTATCTAGTGTCCCCCCCAACCTCATGTGCTCATAGGTGAGGCTTTTCAGAAGTGGCTGGATCTAAAGTGTGCAAATATGGATTAAAGGTGTGATAACTTAATTACTCCACTGATTGGTTTAGTATCATTCTGGGTGCAGATAATGGGAAGGCCTGGGTGTGGGCAGCACCACTCAGAAGGCTTGTAGTTTGGATGGGATAAGAGGGAAAAGGAGGCTTCCTGCTAGCTGCCTCCCGTCTGATCTTCCGTGGATTGTTTCTCCTTTGTGATACTCCTTTGCCATGCTATGCAGCCTTGGAGTTAGCTGACACTGTAGACACTGGACTGGTCTACAAACTGTGAACCAAAATAAACCTTCCTTCCTTTTAATTATAGGTGTTGGGTATTGTGTTGCAGCAATGAGAAAAGTAACTAAAACAGGATCCAAAAAGGCTGCCCAGTTTTGGAAACCTTGAGATTCCCCTGCATTTTACCACCAGTGATCGTTAACAGCCCTTCAACTGTGATAATAAAAAAGATGAATGCTTTAAAGGTAACTTTGTCTCAGCATGTATGTTATACGCTAAGTCCTTGAATTATGAACATTTGAGTGGCAGACTTTCACGGTATATGAATGGACCTTGCATTGCAAACATTCGTAGATGCAAACAAATCATGAAAGTAGCTCATGTATCTACCTTACCATTTTAAGGTAAATGTAAAACTAAAAATAGCTTATTTACAGTTGTACTGTACTATACCACCATTTTAAGGTAACTGTAAAAGTAAAAATTGTTTACTTATGGTATGTGTGTGTTTGGGTTTTTTTATGCTTCACATTGTATATTTATGCAAAGGCTGTATAAGACTCACTTTGTCAGACTTATGAATGAATCTGACTTACCATCGTTCTCTCAGAACAGAACTCATTTGTAAACTGGGGACTTACTATAAATTACCTTTAAGATTCAAATCTCACTGAAATTCTATCTTCATCAAGAAAGAATGGCTATCATCAAGAAATCAAATAATAACTAGTGATGCCAAGGCTGTGGGGGAGAAAAGGAATTGTTGGGGGGAATGTAAATTAGTAAAACCTCTATGGAAATCAATATGGAGAGTCATCAAAAAATGAAAAACAAAGCCGGGCATGGTGGCGCAAGCCTGCAATCCCAGCACTTGAGAGGCCAAGGCAGGAGGATCCCTTGTGAGTTCAAGGCCAGCGTGGGCTACATAGTGAATTCAAGTCCAGCCTAAACTACATAGGGAGACCCCATGTCAACCCCCCACCAAAAAATACCCAAAAACAAAAAAACTAAAAATAGAAATTCTATTTGACCTAGGTATTCCCCTTTTCCAAAAGAGTATTACAGTGAAACATGCATACCTATATTTAGAGCAGCACAGCTTGTAATAGCTAAACCTTGGAAGCAGCCTACAGGTTCATCAATAGATGAATGTGTAAAGAAAATATGGCATTTGTGTATGATTTTTGAGGGTGGTGCTGGGGATTGAACTCAGGACCTGTGCTTGCTAGGCAAGCGCTCCCTCACTGAGCTGAATCCCCAACCCCCAAAATGTATTTGTATATGCTGGCATAGAAAGGATACATTTGAACCATTTGTAGGAAAATGGATGCACTTTGAAACAATAATGCTAAGCGAAATAAATCAGACGCACATGCTTAAATATTACCTGGTTTCTCTTACATGAGAAACACAAAGTACAAATGAATTAAAGAATAAAAAAGTAGGGAGATAGATCTTTTGCAAATGGGAAGGAGACCAGAGGTTGAGGGGACAAGTGAAGAGAATTAAGATGTGTTATGTATATGTACCGACTATCCACAGTGAATGTGATCACTGTGTACTACAAACATGTATTAATAAAAAATTTTAAAAATGTAAAAAAGACTCAAAGTCCATACTTTCCCTTAAATGTCATTAGAATGAGCTTCTTAAAGGTAACACAAAAATCAATCATCAGTAAAAATGAAAAATAAAGTTTAATTTAGTCAAATGACAAGTTAATGAATGTTTCTCTCCATCCCACTACTGGATACCATAAGCAGGATTGGCTTCGTGGCTATGTGACCAGCACTGCAACACACAGAACTATGCTCTGAAAAGCAAATACGGACGAGTCTCTGCTTCATAGATTTACCTATTAACAATTATAGGGGAGATAAGATTTACCAGAGGGATAATTACTGAGGTTTCATAGTTACACAGTGTCACAGTGACTCCCTTGTTCCGTGCAGTTACAGCATCCCTTCTGCAGTGGCTACAAGCTTGTCTCAGCCCTGCCAGCTGCCACTTACAGTCTCAGACTGTTTGGTGGGCTGTTAGGTGGGTTTATCTGCCCAACCCTGCTACCGGAAGAGAGACGTTTCTCTCTGCAGAGAGAAGTTGATTATGGTACCTTGGTAAAATGTGCTTCCTGTCACCTCAGGAGTGGAAAGAAACAAACAAGAGCATGTATGTGTTAAAATCTCATTTTGTGAAAGGAAGGAGAAGCAAAAAACGATGAAAGAAGGAAAGCCCATATAGGTGTGTACGTATTTGTTAAAACATGACAAATTACGTGGAAGGAGATGTTCCATGAATGTCTTAGTTTTTTCATTGCTGAGATGAAATACCCAACATCAAAAGTTAAATGAAGAAATGTATATTGGAGCTCATAGTTTTTAGAGATTTCATGTGATGGCTGACTGGCTCCAAGGCAGGGTGGCATAGCAGAAGGGCATTACAGAGGAGAAACAGTTCATGGCTGGCAGAAGGCAGCCAAGCAGCAAAGTAGCAAAGCAGCAGCAGCAGCCTGCCTCTCCCCATTATCCCTTCTGAACTACCCACCCTTTCATGGTACCACCCATATCCAGGGTGGGCCTTCCTATTATCAATACCCAGAACTATGTCACACCAATCAGGGAACTAAATTAGTAGTCACACACACTCTTTTTTTGGGAGGGCAGGGGGTGCTAGGGATTAAACTCAGGGCCTTGAGCTTGCAAGCTAAATCCTCAACCCCCAGTAGTCACACACTCTTAATCCCAGCATCACACGCTTCATCCCAGGATCACACACTGTAGATCCAGCCACCTCTGAAAAGGCCCACCTATGACTGCATGAGGATTTGGGAAACGTCAAGGCATGAGCCATAACAGTCCATTCCCCTGACTCTGCCAAACTCACGCACATCCCTTTGTGCAAAAGGCATTTATTCCATCTCTAAAAGTTGGGGCTGGGGATTTAGCTCAATGGTTAGAGTGCTTGCCTAGCAAGCACAAGGCCCTGAGTTCGATCCCTGGCACCAAAAAATATATATATAAATATATTTACATATACATTTAAATATATTTATATATATTTATATATACATGTATATATATTTATATATATAAAAGTTGCCAAATTCCTAACAGTTTCAGTATTGCTGAAAAGTCCAATCCAAAGTCTCCTCTGAGATTTAAAGCAAATTTTTAGCCATGAGCCTTTGTAAAAAGAAAAGAAAGTTAAACACTTCCAATATACAATGGCATAACGTAAACATTACCATCCCAAAAGGTACAAATAGGGGGATACAAAGGAACGGGACCAAAGCAAGTCCAAAATCCAGCAGGGCAAACATAAATTCCTATAGTTCCATGTCCAGCATCCAAAGCAGTCTGTGACAAGATGTGGATTCCAAAGGGTTTAGGTAGCTCGACACTTAAGCCACTGCGTATGGTTGCAGCTCTCGTGGCTTCTCTCTTGAGGCACACTACCTGGCCTCCCAACCCTTCTGAAATCTGGGTAGAAGCCTTCCTGATCCCACAGCTCTTGCATTCTGCATGCACCTAAAATCAGTACCATGTGGATGATGCCAGGGTCTGCTGCCAGCTGGAGCAGTAGCCAGGCTTCCTTCTTTCTTGGCTGTAGGTTTCAAGTGCCTGGATTGCTGAGCATTATAAAACCAATCTGAGGAACAAATTCTCTAGGCTGCCACCATTCTAAAACATGGTGCTCTGGAGCTTGCTTCTCAAAGCAATGTCTTTCACTTTTGCAATTTTGAGGTTGCAAAATGTGCAGTCCTGCTGGTTCTTGTGATGTCTTTGGGGCATCTTTTCTACTATTCTGCTCCTTTTCTGTAACCAAGCTCTCTGCTCCATTATTGTAGGCCATAACTTTACTGGATCTTCCTTTCTGGCAAAACTGAAAACATTTTAAATCATTCTGCTGGGTGCTTTGTTCTTGATTCTCAAAATAGATCTGGCTTAAAGCCCCCAGCAGTAGCCATGCCACTGCCTCAACATTAGACTGTCTTGAAATTTCTTCTGCAAGATTAATTAGTCTGCCACACTTAATCTCAGTCTCAGGCAAACTCTCTGGACAAGAGCAAAAGGTAGACAAATTGTCTGCCAAAGCATAGCACACAGAGTCTGGAGCCCAACAGCCAATGCAGTCCTTTTTCCCAGAAGAAACCTCCTGAGCCTGGCCTTTACCTGCTGCATTTCTACCAGCATTCTGGTCTTGTGAGTTTAAGTACAGTTCAAAGAATTCCAGGGCTACTTTTTCAGCTGGCACTTTCAACCCTTTCCAAACTCTTCCCAGAAGGCAGTCCCAAAGGCTCCTGAACCACATGGTCAGGTACAATCACAGCACCAACCCCACATCTCGGGTACCGAATTCCATCTTAGTTACGTTACTCATTGCTGAAACAAAATTCCCAACACCTAAATTTAAAGGAGGAAAGGTTTATTATAGCTCACCGTTTGTAGAGGTTTCAGTTTATTGTTGGTTGCCTTCAAAGCAGCGTGGTATGGCAGAAGGGCATCACAGAGGAGAAACAGTTTATGATAGCTAGAAGGCAAGAGGGCAGCAAAGTAGTGAAGCAGCAGCAGCAGCCTGCCTCTCCCTTTTGTGCTTTCTGAACTACCCACCCTTAGGATGGTACTACCCACACCCAGGGTGGCCCTTCCCATTATCCACACCCTGAACTATGCCAAACCAATCAGTGGACTAATTCAGTAGTCACACACACACACTTAAATTTAGCATCACACACTTCATCCCAGCCGTGCACACCCTAGATCCAGCCACCTCTGGAAGTCACATGAGGGTTGGGGGGGGTCATCTAGACACAAACCATAACAATGATTAATGTTAATGTTCTTTCTGTCAGAAGAGTTGGGTGGAGTGAGGGCTGGTGGGGAGGGTATCAGCTTTTCTTTTATTCGACTCTGTATTTTTGAACTGTTACAAGTGTACATTGCATACATTTTTACAAGTTCAACTAGATTTTACAATGTTTTTTCAAAATGGTAAGCAAAAATTATCATAATTATAAAATAAAAACATTCAGGTCCTCCTACAGTTACATTTGCTCATACATTCTCTACAAGACTTTTAGAGATGGAAAGGATATTGTGGGAGGAGGGAGGAAAGGAAGCGAGATATATGTGCATACCAATAGGATTTCATTATTCTGTATTTTAATATGGACCAATATAAAGAAAGAATATCCTCTAGAAAACCCACTCCCTCAAATTTAAGTAAAGAACAATCCTCCCCTCCCACTAAGTGATGCCTATGCTAGTTTTATCTGAGATGCACAGCACTTATGCAAAACTCTCCTCACTTAGCCACACACACTCATGGGGCTATTGCCATATTTTTTTTTGTTTTTGTTTTGTTTTGTTTTTGGTACCGGGAATCGAACTCAGGGCCTCATGCTTGCGAGGCTATTGCCATGTTTTTGAAATTCCAGTATTCATTCCATAACCAACTACCATTCTAGAAACAGGAAAACTGGAGTTGTGTGATTGCAGATGGAGCTATCCAAGAGAGCATTAGATCAGCTATAGGAGCTATAACCACCCACTGCACCTTATCACTGAGAACCTTCAGAAAGTGTTCCTGTAAGTTCTATAGAGATCAAGTCATCTTTCCTCTCTGTTTTTAGAGACCTAGCCACACTAAGGAAAAGAATCAAAATCAGCTGATAACAAGGGTGAGGGGTCTGAAAGTGAAGCAGCCTGTTAATAGAGGGTAGGACTACCTCAATAGAGCTTCCTGACTCTCCTGGTGTAAGTCTTGTTACCTGTGGCATGCAGTGCTGCAGCATTTTATCTCCGGTCTACAGCCGCATGAAATAAAGAGAATGCTTTTTCAGAAGATGGCAATGGTCACTAGAATATTACAAGAAATTAAACAAGTATAATTATTTGTGGGGAGGCTTTGGCCAGAGGAGTGACTGAAATGAATGCAAAGTTGGAAGGATCCCTGGAACAACAGCACAGAGCTTCTGGAATGAATGATTAAAGATTAGAGCAGAACTACAGGGAAATGATCAAGCAGAATTAGAAGCAAAGTTGTTCTTAGAGATGTTTGCTCCAGCCATTGTGTTCCCCACGCCTCAATAAACCTGCTTGGCAACCATCTAGTTTTTTCCCTTTCCTCTGGCCAAAACTCCTACACAAATGTTTTTCTTCTGTACCTTTGTTCTCATGCCTTTGGGTTACAAATAAAAGGCAGGGGTTTCTCAGATCTGTGCTGTTTTCATGAGCCTTTCTCATGCTGATGAGTCTTGGTGCAGCATTCCCTCTGGGCTTCTTGGAGTTAAAGCTGAATTAGACTCAGTAATTTTTCATGCTCTGTGCCACCACAGATGCAGCATTCTCCTGAGGGGAAAAGTCAACAGAAAATCAATTCTTCCCTAAAGGAAGAAGGGAAGGTAAAAGGATGTAGCAGTCATAAGAAAGAAGACCCTGGGTAAGGGATAGTGCAAGTGGCCTCGAGCTTTTTATTTTTAAGACCCATTTAATAATAGGAGCCTAAATATTCATCTTCCATAGCCAAATTTAAATATATTAGGGGGCTGGGGATTTAGCGCAGTGGTTAGAGTGCTTCCCTTGCAAGCACAAGGCCCCAAGTTCAAACCCCAGCACCAAAATGAATAAAGAAAGAAAGAAAAGAAAAATTTAGTGTCTGGAGGAAAATCCTATATTGGGATATATATCACTTAGGTGAATTAACAAGCCAGTGTCTGGCAAACAGTTTAAAATACAAGCCAGGAAAAAAAAAATACAAGCCACGAAAGATTCCATGAATGTGCCAAACACTTTAAGGAATAAATATTTTGGGAGATAAAAAGCTGATAAGGGGCTGGGGATTTAGCTCAGTGATTAGAGTGCTTGCCTTGCAAGCACAAGGCCCTGAGTTCCATTCCCGGCACCACAAAAAAAAAAAAAAAAAGCTAATAAGAAAGACCAAAAAGTTAATAACGTCATGCAATAAGCTGCACATATTTAAAACCTACAATTTGAATAATTTTTGACAAAATATTCACCTATAAAGCCAATAACACAATCAATATAAAGAACATATGTATGGAATCGCAATATATGTATTGTTTCTTGCTTGGTGTCTTTCACTCAAAAATATTGTTTCAAGATTAATCTGTGCTTCGTGCATATTGATAGTCTTTTTTATTGTTATTCATCTTCTGTTATGAGAATATGAGAATTTACTTATGTATTGACTTGTTGATGGATAGTTTGGTTGTTTTCAATATAGGATTACTACAAATAATGTTGTTATAAACATTTTGTTCATTTGTACATCTGGGTCATATTCTTATCTCAATATGTGGTAGAGACTTAACTTTTAAAGAAAGTACCATAGTCTTTTCCCAAAGTAGTTGTACCATTTTACCTTTCTACTTCCAATGTATTAAAATTCCAGTGGCTGCACATGCTTCTTAATACTTTTTAAAGTTTTAGATATTTTAATGCCTGTATAGTAATGTATCTCATTGTGACTTTTTTCACTTTTTTATGGCTAATGATGTCTTTTAAATTTTCATGTGCTTATTTGCCATCCATACTATTTCTTGTGGAAGGCTTCAGTGACATTATTGTTCCCATTTAGAAAAAAAATTGGAGGTGGGCATAGTGGCTCACACTTGTAATCCCAATGCCTGGTAGGCTAAGGCAAGAAGATTGGCACAAGTTCAAGGCCAGCCTGGGCTACACAGTGAGATCCTTTCTCAAAAAAATTTTTTTTTAAAGCTGGGTATATTAGTCACTTTTCTAGAGTCAATGGTTTGCAAGAGAGCAGATTTAATACAGGACAAGTACAAGTTACAACATTCACACCCATGAACCAAATGCAGGAAGAATACAGAGCATCTATCTATGCACTGGAGACCTGAAAGATCCAGTCAAGGGCTGGGAGCCCACAGCAATGTCCCGTTTACTTCCGTGTCTGCACTAAAAGGCTGACGAAATCTGTACTGGAACTAGAATACGATACTTGCAGCAGAGATGAAGACCAGAGCTCCTCCAAAGCAAATAGCAACCATCCTGGACAGCAAGGCCCCGAGCTTCTTCTGCAAGAAGAACAGCCAAGTTCCAGTCTAGAGAACCAGCTGCAACAGAGCTTCTCCTGGGAAACAGCTGGCTACTATTTTCTGCTCCCATTCTGTGTCATCGTCCCGTCAGTCCGTCGGTGTCCTATCCCCTTCCCCCCCCCCCCCCGCCCCCGCCGTCCCTCGTCCCGTGTCCCCTCCCCGTCCCCGTCTCCCCCACCCCAGGATCTAACTCAGGGCCTTGGGCTTGCTAGGAAAGCGCTCTACCACTTGAGCTAAATCCCCAACATCTCTCTTTCTCTTTTATGTTGTGACGGCAATAATCCTCCGGTGGATCTTCTGTGCCCAAAACCACACCAACTCAGTCCAGCTGCTCAAGTTGACCATGTCAGTCCACCAAGTTGGGTATGATGGCACATACCTGTAATCCCAGCGTGTGGGAGGTTGAAGCAGGTGGATCACAAGTTCAAGACCAGTCTGCACAGTGAGTTCAAGACCAGCCTAGATTACATAACCAATCTCAAAAAACAAAGGAAAAAAAATTCTTTTCTTACTGGGTTTGTATATTTGAGCTATGTTTTCTTATTGGGTTTAGATATTGGTCTTTATATATTTGAGATAAACATTCTTTATAGGATATGTTAGTTGCAAATATTTTATACTATCAGTGGTATGTCTTTTCTTAATTTTGATGAAATCCAAATTATCATTTTTTTATAAATCATGCTTTTTGCTGAGTTTTAGAAATCTTTCCCCAAACTAATATTAAAAATTTTTCCCTTATATTTTCTTTTCAGAAGTTTTGTATTTTGGGGACTTATATTTAGTTCTATATTCTACTTGGGGCCTTTAAAAAATAAGTTGTATTCTATGGATTTTAGGGTCTTCTTTTTCAAAGATATCCAATTGTTTTGGCTCCATTTGTTGAAAGATGATTCTTTCACCATTAGATTACCTTTGAAACTTTGGCAAAATTAATTGACTCTGTATGTGTGGGCTTTTTAAGACATTTCTTCTCTGTTCTCTTGACTTATGCATCTATCTATGTAATATCTCACTTCTTGACTACTGTGGCTTCACAATACATCTTGAACTCAGGTAGTATGAATCCTTTCACATAATTCTTTTTCAAAGTTATTTGTGCTATTCTTGCATTTCCATATGCATTGTAAAACTTGTTGATTTCTATGAAAAAGATCTTCTGGGATTTTGACTCATTGCATGAATCTAATTTGGGAGAGAATTGGTAACTTAATATTAAGCCTTTTGATCTGCGAATATAATATATCTCTCCATATTTTAAGAGCTTTTAAATTTCAATTAACAAAACTGAGCATGGTGGCACATGCCTGTAATCCCAACACTTGGGAGGCTGAGACCAAAGGATTGCTGTGAGTTGGAGGTCGGCACGGGCTATAGGGTGAGTTCAAGGCCAGACTAAACTACATAGCAAGACCTGTCTCCAAACAAAACCAAAACCCAAAAACAAAACAAATAAATTGCTCTTAACAATGTTCTAGTCTTTAGGCATTCCAACTTTACACATCTTTTTTTCAATCTATCCCTAATTATTTATTTCATACATATATGGATATATATATTTATTATTAGCACATGTTAATATTATAGAATGCTGGGCTTTTTTTGGAGAAGTTGGTACATCCATTTAATTTATTTTTAACTGAAACAAAAATGATACATATTTGTGGAGTGCCATGTGATATTTTGATATATGTATGCATTATATGTTTAAATAAAGTTAAGCATATCTATCTCCAAATATTTATCAATTTCTTTATGGTGATGATATTTAAACTCTTCCAATCCAGCATTCTGAAATATACACATTAGCCACAGTCACCCTACTGGGTAGTAAAGAACAGATTTCTTCCTGGTGTCTAACTTCAACATAGTACCTATTGATCAAATTCTTTCCATCATTCTCTCCTACTAATTCATGTAACCTTTTTTTTTTTTTCTTTCTTGGTGGTAGAGATCAAATTCCGGGCCTTGCGCTTGCTAGGCAAGTGCTCTACCACTAAGCTAAATCCCTAACCCCTAATTCATGTAATCTTAAATGCTTTTTAAAATTTTATTTTCTGATTATCATTGCTAGTATATAGATATATATTTAACTTTTGTATATTTCTCTTTTGTTTTGCAACCTTGATAAATTCATTTTTGTAGTAGCCCTTGTTTTGTAGATTCTATAGCATTTTAGAAATAGACAATCACATTTTCTATGAATAAAGATAGTATTCAAATTATTGAACTAGTGGACGTCTCTGTAGAGTTTTACCAATTTTATTGAATTAGCTTTTATGACATTGGTTTGCTCTATTTTTTATTTTTTATGTCCTATATTCATTAATACTCACTCTATTTTCTGAATACTTCCAATATTCTGCCTGTTTTCAGGATTTTTTGTTGTTGTTGTTGTTTGGTTTTTCATTTGTTTGTTTTGTTGAGACAGGGTATCGTTATGTAGTTCAGGCTGGGTTTGAACTCATGGCGATCCTCCTGCCTCAGCATCCCAAGTGCTGGGATTACAGGCGTGTGTCACCATGCCCGGCTTCTTTTCAGTTTTTTTCTCTCTCTCTTTCTCATTGTCTCTTTCTCTCCCTTTGCTGAGGTCACTGATTTGAGACGTTTAGGCATTTGTGCTATAAATTTTACCATAATTATTATTTAGTTGCATCCCACAAAATTTGACATATAGTATTGAGTTTTTATTTAGGTATTGTTGAAAGTGCTTTCTAATTTCCATTTTTTAAAAAATACGCTTTATTATTAGAGCAGTTTCATATACACACAAAAAAAGTAGCAGAAAATACAGAATTTTCCAGTAAGTCCACAACCGCCACACACATACAGCTCCTACATGTATACCAGTGTGGTACATTGGTTATAATTGCTGAACCTAGTGTGACACATCATTATCACCCCGAGTCTATAGGTTCTATTACAATTCACTCTTGGTGTTGGACATTCTATGAGTTTCTATAGTGTATAATGACACATACATGATGTTATAGCATCACATGTAATCATTTCATTACTCAAAAATCCTTTGTGCTCCACTTATTCATCCTTCCCTCCCCCTCACCTCTGAAAGTCTCTGATCTTTTTACTGACTCCATGGTTTTGCCCTTTCTCTATGCCACATGCCTGTAGTTGGAAGCATACAAAATACAGCCTTTTCAGCCTGGCTTCATTAGTAATATACATTGGAAGTAATATAGTTCTCATGGCTTGGTGGCTTGCTTTTTTTTTTTTTTTTTTTTGGTAGCACTGAATATTGAAGTCTGGGTCATTGATTCTTTTTTTTTTTTTTTTTTGGAGATAGGGTCTCACTATGATATTCAGGCCAGCCTTGAGCCCACTATGTAGTGCAGGCTGGCCTTGAATTTATGGCAATTCTCCTGCCTCAGCCTCCTGAGTGCTGGGGCTAGATGTGTATCACCACACCCAGCTTTCTTTTTTTTTTTTCCTAGGTGCTGGGGATCCAACTCAGGGCCTTGTGCTTGCTCTACCACTGAACTAAATCCCCAACTCCATTTCTCTTTTTTTTAAATACATGGTCTTGCTTTGTATTCCAGACTGGCCTTGAACTCACTAGGTAGCCCAGGCTGACCTCAAACTCACAGTGATCCTCCTGCCTCAGCCTCCAGAATGCTGGATTACAGGTGTTACAGGTGTGAGCCACCATGCCTGGCAATATCAACTCTTTCCTTCATGGATCATGAATTTGGTGTTGTACTCAAAAAGGTCATTGCTATATGTAAAATCATCTATATTTTCTCCCATTTTATCTTTTAGGAGTTTTATAGCTTTGTAACTTACACTTAGGTTCACGAGCCGTCTTGTGTTGATTTGTGAAGGGTCTGTGTCTAGATTCTTTTTTTTTTTTTTTTAATGAGGATGTCCAGTTGTTGTAGTTGAAGGAATCTGACCACAGCTATCCTAATCAGAGACCCCTCTAAACCACCCCTCCCCACACAGCCGTGCCTGTTGATTCACAAGATCCTCCGCTCCCTGCCCTGCCCCAAGCCTCGGCCCTGGGCAACCATTACTGTTTGTGCTCCCTCAAGCCTTGTTTTTGGCAGGTAGCCACAACCCCCTTTCTCTGAACTCCCCGTTATCGCGTGGTTATATTCCAAATTAATGTTACCGGGTTCTGGATTGCTCGCCTTTCCTTCTGGAATTAGATTCTATGTTCTTCTCTCCTTAAACAAAAAATTGGAAAAAACAAGCCAAAAGTGGAGACAAAATTTATTTAAGGGGCAAAATGGAGATTGAGAGAAACTGGCTCCACAGAGCGAGCTCACGCCAAACAAAGAAAAAGTAAAACAAGGAAAAGAAAAAGAAAAGAAAAACCATGTCTGAGAGATGTGGCACAGGCTATCATGAAAAGATATGATTAAAAAAAAAAAAAGAAAGAAAGAAAAGATAGGATAGCACCAGCACCTTGTGGGGTCCTTTATTTTATATCCGGGTCCTGAGAGGCAGTGTTGGGATCTTTCGACTCAGACTGACGTCAGGTCTGGGCCATTCTTGGGAGAAATTGCATCTCTTTGGGATCTTGTAATTAACAGGTCAGGCCTATTTTCCCAGGCAGCTTTAACCGTGCCTCTCATCTACCTCACTCTCTCTCCAGGATCCTATTGTAGAAACAGGGGTCCCCATAGGTAGGGAAAAGATAGGGTAAAAGCCTCGTTAGACGTTCTTAAAAATTAATAGGCAATTTTACCAAGATACATCATGTATAGGTACAGAATAATTGTAATGAATGTGACCATTGTATGTAGAATGTACCAATACATGTTCTTGGTTTAAAATAAAAAAAAAATAAATAAAATAAAACTATAAAAATTAATAGGCAATTTTGACCTCTATAGCTAAACTCTAAAAGCCAGACAGGTATAATTAAATAGTTAGAAACATAAAGGCAGCTAGATTGCAACAGTTAAGGAGACAAAGGCAAAAAGACTCCTCCGGGAAGGCCCCAGGTGATCTGATTAACATAAAGAACACAAACTTCCCCCTTTATTTGATCCTTAAATCTACACAAACTGGCCCTAAGGTACCCGCCCATAAACTTGCCCACTGCCAAAAGACAAAGGTCACAGGGCTGAGGGAAAATGAGGCAGAGGTGACTGACAAGTCCAAGAGCCAATCAGACTCCAAGGGCCGACCCAAGGGGAAAAAAACCTCAATAAAAAGGGGCTACAAGGAAGGGCCCACCACTATTTCACTTTGGAATGCTCCCTACTTGAGGAGTAGCAGTCTATCATCTCCCTTTCCCTCCTTTTCACCATTTTTAAATAAATTGTCTTCTCTTAATTTAAACTCAGTTTTTTTTGTTTTTTTTTTTTTTGTGGTACCGGGGATCGAACTCAGGCTCTTGTGCTTGCAAGGCAAGCACTCTAATCATTGAGCTAAATCCCCAGCCCTCAGTTTCTTTAATTCTTTTTTATTTTAATTCTTTACTGTAGCTGGGTGTACGGTTGCTAGGAAATATATTTTTTAGCGGGGCAAAGGCTTACAATCCACCTGTGGACATAACACTATAAAAGACACCATAAAAGATCCAGTAGCTTGTATGAGAGTTGCTACTCTGCTCTTTAGTGCCAGAGCTGTCCCTCTTAGGTTTGTCCTAAAACAAACCTATCCTGTTGAGCTTGTACCTCTCTTTTCTTCTCCTTTTTCCTAAGAGTAGCACCATTTTTGAAAAGGCTACCTTGCCAGACATGGTGGTGCACGCTTGTAATCCGAGCACTCGGGAGGCTGAGGCAGGAGGATTGCAGCAAATTCAAGGCCAGCCTAGGCTACACAGTAAGTTCAAGGGCAGACTGAACTACATAGAAAGACCCTGTCCCAAAAACAAAAACCAAAAAAAGAAAAGGCTACCTTTTTTCTGTTGTGTTACCTTTGTGCCATTTTCAAGGGTCACTTGACTATATAAAAATTTTTGGATTATCTATTCTGTTCCATTGATTGATTCATCTATTCTTTCACTAACACCACACTGTAGCTTTGTGGTAAATCTTGAAATTCCTGCGTCTTTTTTCTTCAGTATTGTGCTGGCTCTTTTAGCTCTTTCCCCCTCTCCATATAAACTTTAGAATCAGTTTGTTGAAGTCCACAAAATAACTTTCTAGGGTTTTGATTGGAGTGGTATTGAATTTATAAACTAATGTGGAAAGAACTGGTATCTTGACCCATACTGAGTCTTCTGACTCATGGAGGGAAGGGAATACAGGAGCCTGTTCAAATCTATTGCCCTTTTTAAAATTAGGATGTTTGTTTTCTTATTTTTATGTTTTAAGAGTTCTTTATATGTTTCAGATTATAGATTTTTACCATTATGTATTTGGAAATATAGTCTCTCATTCTGTGACTTTCTTCTCCTCTTGAGTAATTTCTATTTTCATCTTTTTCCAATAAGTTATTTAAAAGCGTGACATTTGATTGCCCTACATTTTACTATGAGACAGGTTGTAACACAATATATTATTATTTTTTCTCACTTGTCTTTTGAATAGTAAGACAAAAGCCTATTTATTTTTGCCCACATAGTCAGTGTCTCTAGTACTCTGTATTCCTTTGTGTAAATCAAGATTTCTATGATGGGTATGATCTTTATTTTGCCCAAGCAACTTAACTTTAATATTTCTTATATTTCTTATAGTGTGAGTCTGCTGGTTCGTTCATTACCGTATCTACCAGTCTGAAAAAGTCATTATTTCTTTTTTCTTTTGAAATGTAATTTCTCTGCATATAGTTTGTGCATAGTAACTTCTTCCTAAGAATAAATTATAGAAAAGAGAGAAGAGTAACTTTATTGTGGAGAAGGCTAATAAGCATTATATTGGCTGTGTGGTCAATTTCAAAATCAATAATCAAAAGCCATTGTTGGTAATACATTCCCTTAATATGATGAAAATCATACTTAATCTCTGTGGTTTTTCTTCTTCCCCTAAGCCCTTAATTCCTAACTATTCATGAGGAAAACATCAGACAATTCCCCACAGAAGGCCATTCTATGAGACAACCTAACCAGTTTTCCTCAAAATTGTCAAGATCATCAGTAATAAGCAATAGCAACTAGACAGGAGTACCACTATTTAACAAAAGCCTGCCATTTCAGGAGATCTAAGTCTCTGTTTATTCAACCTTCCATTTCTGGGTGAAACAGCCAGATTACCAAAAAAAGGGGAATCAAAAGTTCCCTGGTCAGTCTACCAGAAGTCTCCTGTCAGAAACCACTCCCACCCCTTCCAAACCCTTCAATACCCCCTGAATCTGTAAGTGACACCTTCTCTCTTCTGCTCACCAGTGCAGAAAGGTCCCTCTCCGTTTGGTAATAAACCTGCTTGAACTGTTGAGTTTGCATCCTGCCCTTCCCTCATCTTGATAAGTAAAGTCCAAGAAACTATGGAAGCCAAAAGTAGATTAAGGAAACATGACAACTAAATGTAAGGAAATATTCTGGCTAGGCTCTGTATTAGTCACCTTACCATCACTGGAACAAAATACCTGACACCTGCAATTTAAAGGAAAGAGGTTTGGCTGGCTCCAAAGAAGAAACAGCATGGTGAAGGGCTGAGGGGAGGAAAGTTGCTGGGGCAGCGAGGAAGCAGAGAGAGAGAGACAAAAGAGAGGGGCTGGGGACAGGAATATACCCTTCCAGGTCACAGCTCAGAGACCTGCCTCCTCCAACCAGGCCTCACCTCCTAATAGTACATTCAGCTATGAACTTATCAATGGATGAATTCACTGATGAGTATAGTGCCCCCCGATCCAATCACCTGCCAAAAGCCCCGCCTCTGAACACATGAAGCTTTTGGGGGACATTTTAGATCAAAACCATAATAGGATCCAGAAACAGACACCATTACCAGCCACTTATGTTTGTCTGCTCACCTCTGACCAAATCCAGGGAGCCCAAACATTCAGGTAAAAAGAAAAAAGAATTTATTCAAAGCTAACTCTGAGGAGACAGAGGGACCTAAATCACCATCACACCATTTACAGGTGGGCAAGTGTCTTTAATAGTAAGGAACAGAGAACACAGAGAGATAATACAGATCTCCACTGTCTAAATTACTTTTCTCGTTGCTGAGACAAAATACCCAACACTCAAAGTTAAAGGAGGAAAGGTTTATTTAGCTCAGTTTGTAGAGGTTTCAGTTCATAGTTGGCTGGCTCCAAGGTAGGGTGACATGGCAGAAAGGCATCACAGAGGAGAAACAGTTCATGGCAGGCAGAAGGCAGGAAAGCAGCCAAGCAGCAGCAGCAAGCAACAGAAGCAGTCCTTTTTCTGTCCCTTATATTCCACCCAGGCTACCTACATTCACATCCAGGTTGGGCCTTCCCATTATCCACACCCAGAATTAAGTCAAACCAATCAGTGGACTATTTTAATAATTACACCCTTAGTTACAGTATCACTTGCCCTAGATCCAGCCACCTCTGAAAAGCCCCACCTATGACCACATGAGGCTTTGGGGGGCCATCTAGACCCAAGTCATAACATCCATACTTGCTTTATCCCTTTTAGTCATCTTTAGCTCATTGTCCCCTTTCTTTCAGAAAGGAAACCAGGCTCCAGGCTGCCAGGTGTCAGTATCTGCATATTTTGTTCTTTTATCTGGGCCGAGAGGTGAGGAAAGCTGATTTTGCCCTTTGCTTCAGGAAGCCACTTGTCTCTAAAGGAAAAAAACAGGGTGTTGGGGATTTAGCTCAGTGGTAGAGCGCTTTTCTAGCAAGCACATAGGCCCTGAGTTTGATTCCCAGCACTCCCCCTAAAAAAAGTAAAGGAAAAAACAAAACAAAACAGAAAATAACTAACTTCTAAAATTCCATTTTGCAGTGCCAGTTACAAAAGGACATTAGATAAAAACCAAACAAATCTGAAAAATTACAGGCTTTAGTTAATATTAATATTGTACATCAGTGTTAGTTCATTAGCTGTAACAATGTACCATGGGAATGTAAAAGGTCAATAATAGGGGAAACATGCCCGTGCGTGAGGTACGTGGGCCCTCTGCTCAACTTTTCTGTGCATCTAAAACTGTCCTAAAAGTAGTTTGTTAATAATATATAGCAAAAAGAAATTCATACTGGTAGTTAATAAATGAGGCTCATCTTTATAGCAGTATCTGAATTAATAAATGCCAGAGTTTGAAGGAGTTGGAAAAAAATCAACATTCTGTAATCATCATGATGAACATCAGTGGAAAGATCATCATTGAAATCTAAACCATGAGTTAAACTTTGATTAAAAGCTTGGATTTTGGTTGGTCTGGAAGGGAGAAAATATTCCCCTACAACTAAGTGAAGAAATTAGATAACACAATGGTGGGATAATGAAGATTTATATCCACTGGGCACAATGGTGTATGCCTGTAATCCTAGCACTCTGGGTGACTGAGGCAGGAGGATTACAAATTCAAGCCCAGTTTGGGTAATTCAGTCATTTAGTGAGATTTTGTCTCAAAATAAAATTTAAAAGCAAAGGTGTGAATGTAGCTCAGTGCAGAAGCCTAGGTCCAATCTCCAGTGAGAGAAAAAAAAAGATTAATATGGTCTTAAAGTGGACAGCCATCCTACGACTCTGGTTGTAGTACCCTTGAAAGGCTACAACCTCACTTCCATAGTTGTTTCTTTTTGTTTTGTTTTTTGATACAGAGTCTCACTATGCAGCCCAGGCAGGCCTGGAATTTCCTACCATCCTCCTGCCTCCCAAGTACTAGGATTACAGACATGCATCACCACTCCCCGGCTACAGTTGCTTCAAAGAGGGATGCATAATTTGAATTACGATCATGAGGAAACAGACAAAAATCAGAGTGGGCATTTGTATTTGAGGAAATTTTTAAGGTGATAAATTGCTCTAATGAACCCTCTTGTCACAGGAGTGTTAGTTAAATAAGTGTAAATATACGGTCTGTAAGTTTAAACTACTACATTTATAAATTAGAAGATTATCATGTTAGTGCCCTAAAAGAATTATTTACATATGTAGAGATTGGCAATTTCCCTTGTAGAGGTCCAAAAGAAGTGGGGAGTAGAGGAAGCCAGTCTGGTGGTATTGGGAGATGGCAGGAAGAGAAAGGATCTAGGGCAAGTGATATTGTAACTAAGGGTGTAATTATTAAAATAGTCCACTGATTGGTTTCCTCCATTCAAGATTGCTGGGAAGGGTGGGGGATTTATCTCAAGTGGTAGAGCGCTTGCCTAGCAAGTGGCAAGGCCCTAAATTTGAACCCCAGCAACAACAACAACAAAAAAAGATTGCCAGTAGGTTGGGGATTTAGCTCAGAGGTAGAGCACTTGCTTAGTAAGTGCAAGGCCCTGTGGTCGATCCCCAGAAAAAAATAAAAATAAAAAATTAAAAGAATAATAAATTAAAAAAAAAGAAAAAGAAAAGAAGCAGGGCGTGATGGTGCATGCCTGTAATCCCAGCACTCGGGAGACTGAGGCAGGATTGCCCTGAGTTAGAGAGGGCAGCCTGGGCTCCATAGGGAGTTCAAGGCAGCCTGAACTACATAGCAAGACCCTGTCTCAAAAAACGAAAAGCAAACAAACAAAATTGCCAGTAATTCATTTGTATTTATTAATTTAACAAACACTCACATAGCACTTATTCCCACCCTGAGCTCCCTGTTCTAAGTATTTTTCACATGATTCTTTTGGTGGTAAATCTCAATAATAGGTCTTTATTTCCCCAAACAAAACAAAACAAAAAAGTTAAGATGCTAAATGATTTTTCCCATAAGTATTTTTATTGGGTATGGGGTCTTTGCGAGGCAGGGCTTCTCTCTCCTTCGACAGAAGGGCATGAGTCTAAAATTATACTTGGTGGTTTTTTGAGAAACGGTGGCTAATCAACTCTGCAATAGGAAATGTTGAGTCCTCTTTGTCACCTGAAAAGCCAGAAATTCATACACTGTACTGCGAGAAGTTTCGTTTCTTTTCTTTTTTTGGTGTTGGGGATCAAACTCAGGGCCTCATACTTGCAAGGCAAGTACTCTAAGCACTGAGCTTAAAGCCCTAGCCCCTGCGAGAAGTTTCTGTATCTAGGAGCGCAAAAAACTCACTTTCTCTTCATTCAGAGGTGAACGCCAGACGAGATCGCTGCAATTTTTTTTTTTTTTTTTTTAGCGAAAGTTAGGATTTCTAAATAACTTCCCAGTTCCAACTCTAGGAACTTCTTCCGGTCTACGATTGTTCCCGAATTGGTGCTATGTAACGCAATGGATTCTGGGAGACCGAGTCTCCATGTAGCAAGGTTCACCGGACAACGTGAAAGCCGGACTTCAGTTCCCACTATGCCTGGCGCGAACCCGTAATTTCTGTCCGGGTAACTGTGAGGTGGTCGCCATCTTGCGTACGGAGGTGCGGCTTGCTGCTTCAGGTTCTGACGGCTGAGCCTTTGGTCTCTCCAACTCTCTGCTTTGTGGTGGTATTTGAGTGTTTCTTTCACTTTTACGGAGGTTCGTGTCTTGTAGGGGAATTTTTTTGGGGGTGGCGAGGTAAAGGTCCGTGCAGAGATTGTAGAAGAAGGTGAGTAGACGCCCCATTTTAGGTGAGGGTGGGTTGGTGACGTTTTGCTTTTTTCCTTTGGCTGTTAGCGACTCGGATGCTTGCCGCTTTGCCAGGATCCCTCAGATTCACTGTAGAAGCCAGGAGTGAGCCTTTGAGTCTCGGAGATCTCAGAATTCCTAGACAGGACTTGAATATGTCTCCGTTAGGACAAAGAAAGTGGGCGGCGCACTTTCATCTAAGCGGCTCACTTTGGAGTCAGGAGGCCATGCATGGGGCCTAGGTTAGGTATAGGCCACACTGTTTACGCAAATCTCTGCTTTTCCTTGGGGCTTTTCTGACATTTTTCCGTGAGGAAATGAAAAGTTGAGAGGTGAACGAGGTGGGGGGCTATTTCTCGGTGCTCTCCACAGTTATAGTTTCCTTTAGCTTTTCTTGGTCTACCCTCCTCCGTCACTAGTTCACCTTTTTTCCCTTTTCCTTTTTTTTCATGTTGGAGAGGAGCTCCAGAGAGCAGGCATAATGAAATAGTATTGAGCAGAACAGGTTTTTGGCTTATATTCTTGAGTATTCCTAATGCATTTCAAGAGAAGCAAAGTTTGTTTTATGCGTTAGACCAATCAGACCGAAACCTTTGATTTTGGGGAATTGCCAGATCTCTTTTCTAAGCATAATATATTTGTGTCATCGGTGCAACTCGAGTTACTTCTTTTTCTTTCAAATCGCTACACTATATCCCTATGGGAACTTCTTTTGCACTTCAGACAAGAAAAAGTGCCCACAAAGACTGCATTTCAGTTAAGCTAACATTTGGATGCCGGAAGAGATACGTGGTTGTTTGAGGTTGGAAGTTGGAACCATATGCTCCAAAGGACATAGTGGTTTTAATCAGGAATGTTTATGATAGCTAGTTTGGATATAAATATCAATTTTCTTGGCAGTTTTATTCTTTTTCATACACAGTTGTGCATCTGTATTATCAAAATATGTATTAGTGACTCAGCTTTCCAAACTGAAGTTTTTAATTTCTCAATTCAGAAATGGATTGTTTAAAGAGACTGATTTTTTTTTAAAGGGTATTAACTTCAGTGAAACCCATCCTATAAATCATTATGTTATGACAATACTAAAATAGTAAGTCGTTATAAAATTACAACTTGACTCTAGTAATTTGGGAGCTGTTACTGTTAAATACTTGAAAAATTGAATTGTCTTTTTCTAATTCCTTATTTATGAGGAATTATTTATTTACATTTTAAAAAATATTAGCTAATTATTGTGTGATTTATTTACTCTTCAGATGCCTTATGGTGAAATTGAAGCTAAGTTCTTGGGACCTGGAAAAGAACTAACAAATGAACCATGCTATAAAAAATTGAAATCAACTGCAGAGGCTTATGTTTTCCCACATCCCAGAAATGCTGGCTTTCTTCAGGAGGACAAAACCCAAACTAAAGATTTGCAGAAACCTTTGCATAATGAGATGCCTTGTAATAGACTAGGTGTTATTGAATCCATTGGTTCACAAGTTTTACAGAATGGAAAATCTCGGTTGGTATCATCTGATGATGAAATATACAGTACAAGTAAAGCATTTATAGGACCCATTTACCAACCCCCTGAGAAGAAGAAATATAATGAAAAGAGGAATGAGACAGACACTCACAAAGATACAAATGGCAAAGGAAAACAAGAGAAGAAACGGAAATTTAACACTAAGAAATCAGAGATTGACACTGAATTATCACAGTTTTACAAAGAAATTGAAGAGCTTGAAAATGAAAAAGACAATTCAGAAGTCAGTTTTAAGGAACCTGAACCTTGTCAGGAGCAACTTATTCCATATTATGAGGGGCATAATAATGATGTCTTAAAATCCGATGAAGAAATTAAAGATCTTAATAGTACTCTTCAATCACATTGTGATTATCAGCTGTACTTGGAGAATGAACCAAGCAAATATACCTATGGTGGACGAGTAGTACCTACATTTTGTGATAGTTCATCTACTGCCTTCAGCCCTGAATGGGAATCAGTGCATCCCTTCATGATACCCCATGGTCCTCCTCTTCCCAGTTTTAACCATCATTTAAATACTCAAAGATTCAGTGCTCCTCCACTTCCATCACCAAATATTTTCCGTGCTCAAGATGACTGTCAGGTGCTAAATGGGTATGATGTGAGTGGTTGTCATGTTAACTGGAATTGTCTGACTTTTGATCAGAACAATGAATACACCGACTATAGTGAGAATAGCAGCAGTGTTCATCCCCCTAGAAATGGCTATAGTGTGCAAGATGGATATGTGAGTAACAGTTTATGTGAAATCAGAGAAGGAATCTGGAAAGAGCCTCCTATGGAAAAGCATATTGGAACGGACAGGTTTATGAACCAGCAGTTTCACGAAGAAAAGTTAAATAAACTGCAGAAATTACTTATTCTTTTAAGAGGTCTGCCTGGTTCTGGGAAAACAACGTTGTCTCGGTAAGAATACCAAGTGAATGCTTGGTAATTTTTATTTAAAAATCATAAATGATCTGTAATCAGTGGCAAATGCTTTCGTGTTTCTAGTAAAAGAAAATATGATACTGCACAGTATTTGAGGATGGCACCTGACAGTATAAATATTTTGAAAGGGTGTTTTTTGGTAGAGGAAGACAGAATTGCCATGTATGTGTTTCTATTCAGATTTTGTTAAGGGCTTTAAAAATAGATACACCACATGAAATTATGACAGTGATGAAAGCAAATGCAGTTTGAGGACTTTGCTAGATTTCCCTCTCAGGTCAGGTATTTAGAAAAGTTGGATTTAGTCTTAGAAGACTTGGGCTTTGACTTAGTTATTTCATTTTGTGACCTTGGGCAAATTTTGCTGCCTGGTAGTTGAATGAATGATACTTATTTTTCTGGGATTATTTTGACAACCAAATGATATAACTCAAAGGAATTTTGAAAATGTTAATAAGTACTGTGTCATATTCATGTCATTGAATAAGGGCATATGGAAAAAACAGTATCATTTTTGGCCAGCTTGATCTCTGTTTTTTTGGTAACTTCTCAGTTAAACTGAACTACTTCCTGTAGCCGTTGACCCTATAAAATGAAAATACAATCATATCATGATATTTTTATGTATTAAAGTACTCTAAAATTGTGAATTGCAACACAAATGGTAATAGTTGGAATTAAACTTTTTTAAATTAAGAGAAGACAATTTATTTAGAGGACAGTTTATTTAAAAGTGCGGAAGGAGGAAAAGGAGATGATAGATAGCTACTCGAAGAGTAGGAGGCATTCGAAAGCGAAATACTTGTGGGTTTCTTGTCTGCGGCTCCTTTTATTGATGAGATACTTGTCCCATGTAGGCTCCTGGAATCTGACTGACTGGCTGGCTTGTCCTTCATCTTCTCCCTGGCTTGTCCTTCAGCTTGGCCTTGGATTTCTTCTGGCCATGTGACCCCCCCCACCCCACCCCCCGTTCTTTGGTGGAGGATAAGGTCATATCGGATGAGGGCCTCCAGGACAACTTAGACTTAAGGAATAAAGGGGAAGTCTGTGATTCTTATGTTAATGACACTACCTGAGGCCTTCCCTTAACTATCAGTTATTCTTAACTCATATAACTATTCCTCAAATAAATGTACATTATTACATATAATCACCCTATCATCTCCCACTACAATTAGACTTCTTGAAATTCTGTTGAATTATCCACCTGCAGTTTCAAGATATTCCGGTATGTTGTTTTAAACATAACTTTTTTCTTTTTTACGTTTCTTCTGTGTGCGTTTCTAGTCAAATGGTCCTGTCAGACCCTTTGACCCAGTTTCCAAGTTTCAGTATTTATTTTCTATACATATACTAATTTCAGAACACGGTCTGTGTTTGCGAAGCACCCCACTCTTTCTAAAGAGTTGAAATTTCATCTTCTTTTCAAAATCCTCACTAGGGAGGAAAAAAAATGCAAAGACCAAAATTTAAATTAAAAGATCAGCTGGGCATGGTGGCACACGCCTGTAGTCCCAGCCCTTGCGAAGCTGAAGCAGGAGGATCGCTGCAAGTTTGAGGCCAGCCTGGGCTGCCTAGTGTTCAAGGCTGGCCTGAACTACATAGTGAGATCTTGTCTCAAAAAAAAAAAATTTCAAAAATCATAGTTCATGATCTGGCTTGAAATGTTTGTATTATAAGTTAAATCTTATTCTTGTACTTGCTTTGGCAGCACATATAATAAGTTAAATCTTATTCTAATTTCTTTTTTCTGAAGAAATTTTTCTTTAGATTTAGATATTCTCCCAAGTAAATACAAATTTACAAGATAGTTCCTAACCTAAAATATCAGATTTTCTCCTTGCGTAGCATAACTCCTACATAAACTGTATAAAGAATTTGTATTGTTTTCTAGGAGCTGTTTTTCACAACTGCACAAATATACTAAATGCATCAATTCTGCATTTTACAATGTAAATAGAAACACGAATTTGAAATATTTTCTTTTTTGGTTTTGTTTTGTTTTATTTTGTTTTGTTTTGTTTGAGACTGGGTCTTGCTATGCAGTTCAGTCTGGCTTTCAACTCACTGTGTAGCCCAGACTGGCTGCGAACTCATGGAAGTACTCTTGCCGCAGTCTCCAAGTGCTAGGATTGCAGATATGTGCCATCATGCCCGGCTGAAATATTTTCTAATACAGTAAAACATCACCAGTTCTAACTCCATTAATTCAGATAATGCTTACTTCAAACTCCTTAAATTTTAAAAGAAAGTGAAAAAGAGTTCTGTCAGTCAACAGTATGAACATGGCCCAGTGCTTTAAATGTATAACAGTTCATAGATCTTTGTAACAGTTGATGGAGTTCCAGCTTTTTGTGCTGTAAGGCAACCTGACAACATTTTGACAAAAGACCGATTTGAAGCAGAATTCAACAATTTCCTAGAAATAGCATTTTGTTACCATTGTAGTTAGCATCAGACAAACAGAATCTTTGGCCCCCATGGTTATACATGGAACCATTTAGGGATCAAACTTTGGATGCTTTTCCCGGGGAAACAGACTACAGATTCTTACACTCTATTCGTGAAAAGAATGGGGGAAGAGCTTTAAATGTTTCAGCTAATTCACATTTCTTGTACTATATTAATTGTACCAGTGAGAGTGTATTTTCAGAAGCAAACCATTAATTTCATTATTAGCAAAATGTCTGGAGTTAATCAGAGATAAAAGATAATTGAAGCACTTGTAATAACTTCTTATAGCCCCCTTTAGAGAGTATCCTATGTGCTTAGCTAGCAAGACTACTTGGAATATGATTTCTTTATATAGGTAACTGTGGTTAGGATGTAGCTTAAATCATGCAAACGATCTTATACTGTCTGAATTTCATTGAGTATAATACCTCAAGTCTCATCATCTAGATGTAAACAGAGACCAAGCTTGGCAATGATACCTACAATTTTTTGGGTATCTGTTAGTGCAGAGACACTATCCTCAAAAGAGGTGGGTACTCACTTCTCATTTTATAGTTGAGGATACAGAATGGTTCAGCAAATTTATCCCAGATTACATTTTCTTCTAAGTGCTAGAAATAGAATTTTAGAAATCAAGAGCTAACTCTAGATCCCCAGTTCTCTCCAAAACTGCCTTCAATGTGGTAAGTGCTCAAAACATCTTTGCTGATGATTCTGGGAAAAGTAGTAGGCTATAGAGTTGGATGATGAAGTCCCTTAGATAAATTGGGGTAGTATTTGTATGTAACAAGTATCTTCCCATATGCATACTTTTTGTTGTTGTTGTTTTGTTTTTTGAGACAGTCTCACTATGCAGTTCAAGGTGGCTTTGAATTCTCGACTATCCTCCTGCCTCAGCCTCCCAAGTGCTGGGATTATAGGCATGAGCCACCACGCCTGGCACCATATGCATACTTTAAGTCTTCTTTAGATTACTTGTACAATGTAAAGTAATACCCAATTCAGTATAAATGTTATGTAAAATGTACTGGTATATTGTATTGTTTAGGGAATGACAAGAAAAAAGTGAACACATTCAGCACAGATGCAACCATTTTAGTCCTTTCTCTATAGTATACATTAGCATAAAGGTAACATTTTAAAAAAATGTTTTTTATCCCTGGTCAGTTGAATCCACAAATGCTAAACCTGTGGATCTGGAGGACCAACTGTAAATAGTTTGGACAGAGTTTTGGTCCTAGCATGTTTGTGTATAGGACAACACAGTAAAATGGGACAACCCGATAAAGATGTCATGTATCCCTCCCCCAATTGATATAAATTCAGTGAATTTTGGTAAGCCATTCTAAAGTTTGTTTGGTTTATACATGTATTGGAGCAATTTTAAAGAATGATAAAAGGAGACTTTTTAACTCACCATCTTTCAAAGTATATAAACATATATACACATACATGTATATATATGTATATATATATACACATACACATGTATGTATATATATATATATTTTTTTTTTTATTTTTTTATTTTTTTTCCTCCTGAGACAGGGTCTTACTATGTAGTCCAGCCTGGCCTTGAATCTGTGGCAATCTGATCCCCTTGGTTCAGACTCCTGACTACTGGGATTACAGGCATGCACCACCACATCCGACTCAGTATATGTTTTATTTGTTTGTTTGTTTGTTGGTGCCGGGGATCGAACTCAGGGCCTCATGCTTGCCAGGCAATCACTATAACCACTGAGCTAAATCCCCGGCCCCTCCTCAAAGTATATTTTAAAAACCCATTAAAACTTCAATAATTGGTAGAACAGACAAATAAGTTTAGTGAATTCATGAAAAACAAGGAACAAGCCTAGATACTAGGGAATTTTGTATATATAGTATATATTAGAATAGCATTTTATATTAGGAAAAAATGTTAAATGGTAATTGTACATTTGACTATCCGCTTAGAAGAATATATTTAAAACTCTGCCATAGATAATTTACAAAAGTAAATTCCAGATGGATAAATGATTAAAAACTTTTTAAAAAGAAAAAGAAGTAAAAGAACAGAGTTTTTTGTTGTTTTATTTGAAGAATTGAGCAAAATAGGCTAAATAATGGCTCCCCAAAGATGTCCGTGTCTTATCCTTAAAACCTGTACATGTTACTTTATGAGGTAAAAGAGACTTGCAGATGTGATTAAGTTGATTTTTTGATGAAGTGATTATCTGGGTGGGCCCAGTGTATTTACAAAGGTTCTTAATATGCGGGAAGCAGGAGGATCAGAGTCAGAAAGAGATGTAGGACAGAGAAGCAGAAGTCAGAGAGGAAAGAAGATGCTACTTGGTGGCTTTGTATGTAGTGCTGTAGGACCCATAAATCAAGGTGTGTGCCTAGCCTTTAGAAGCTAGGAAAAATGAGACAGATTCTCTTGAGTTCAGAAGGAACCCAGGCCTGTACACAACTTGTATTTAGCCCAGTGAATATGATTTTGGATTACTGATCCTCAGAATTGAGGTAATAAAGTCCTTTTGTTTTTTTGTTTGTTTGTTTGTTTTGTTTTTAAGTCCTTTTGTTTTAAGCCACCAGGTTTGTGGTAATTTGTTACAGCAACATAGGAAGTGATAATGTACTTATCAGAGTTTTAGGAGGTATAGAAGAGATTTTCCCTCTACTTCATTTGGAGGAGGGAGATTTCAGTTAAAGACCAGAGGAAAGATTTGTCTTTCCTCATGTAGTCTCTTAATCCAAACAATGTTTTAGAGAGTGGAGTGCCTCAGTACAATAGGCCTGGATTAGGAGTATGCAAAGCTACTCAGTAAATAAGGAGGTGAAGAGTTCATGAAGTATTAGTTGTTGCTGTTTCTTTGACATCATTTCCAATTTTAAATGCACATGGATATATTAAAATAATATGCAGTTGTTAGGAATTTTAGAAAGCCGAAACTTGAAACATAAGTAGGCCTTTTTTTGGGAACAGGGCTCACCTGTTCCTTACTTAGGTGAGAAATTATAAGCACAGAGTGCATTAGTTATTCATTACCATGCAACAAATATTTTTTTCCTCAGTTTCTGTAGGTCGGGAATCTGAGTGTGTTTAAACTGGGTACGTCTGGTTGAAGGTCTCTGACAATGCTGTAATCAAGGTGTTGGTGAGGGCTATGTTCTTATTAGAGGGCTTGACTTGAGAACAGTCTTATTCTTTGTGAGCTATCTTGGTTTGAAGGCCTCGATTCCTTGTTTTTGGAAGCTGGAGGCCTTCTTTGAGCCTCTCTCCATTCATGTAACCCTACTGTATCTTTGAAAGTGTACAAGAAAGACAAGGTTAAAACAGAGGAAACTTTTTTTTTGTAATCTTGGAGGTGACATCCCATCATTTGTGCCATATTCTATGCCTTGGAAACTAGCAACCAAATCCAACCAATCATTCCAGAGGAGGGGATTTTGCAGGGGTGAGACTGCCATGAGGCAAGAATCCTTATAGGCAGTTGGGTTGGGGTCATTATCTTTGCTTTTCCACTGTTAACTATGTAGCCATGTAATTGTAGCCTCAGTTGGGATATTATTTTCTTTCCTAGATTTATTTAATATCAAATTGTCATAGTTGTTTGGAGGAGTAAATGAAGTCTCCTATGTATATAAAATGCTTGGCACATAATAGGTTCTCAAAAATAGCTATTGTTTTGAAAAAATACAAATCAAATGGTCATTGAGTTTACATTTTTTTTTTGTTTGTTTGTTTTTGTGAGACAGAGTCTTGTTTTTTTGTTTGTTTGTTTTTGTTTAGTGCTGGGGATCGAACTCACGGCCTTGTGCTTGCAAGGCAAACACTCTAACCACTGGGCTAAATCCCCAGCCCTGACGGAGTCTTGTGATGTCGATGTTGTTCAGGTTGATCTTAATCTCACTAGCCCGGTCTAGCCTCGAATTTGTGGCAATCCTCCAGCTTCAGCCTCCTGTTTTTGGAGGCAGGGTATCACTGTGTAGTTCAGGCTGACCTCGAGCTCACTATGTAGCCCAGGTTGGCCTTGAACTTAGGGTGATCTCAGTGCCTCGCCTCCCAAATGCGGGGATTACAGGCATGTGCCACTACACTCAGCATCTTGCCACTTATTGACGCAATTTTGGAAGTCTTGTTTCATGAGTGTCTTTATGGGGTATGGTGTTTTTGTGTTTTTTTGTGGGTTTTTTTTTTTTTTTTTTTTTGGTAGTGCTGGGGATCGAACTCAGGGCCTTGTGCTTGTGAGGCAAGCACTGTAACCACTGAGCTAAATCCCCAGGCCGATGGGGTGTGATAAAAAATTTAGCGAATGCTGCTGCTGAGTATCATTCTTCAGAAAGAGAGGCTCATAAAAACCTCATCTACTTCTGTTCACTGTTTCTGGCTCTTTCTCCAGTGTCAGTAACCATGAAAGGTAAATATTTTAAACTGATTCAGGACTTTAAGGCAGCAACAGCAGTGCAACTAATGACACTCTTCAGAGACTTCTGACTGCTCCAGAAAGTGGCAAGAACAATGGGATAAGTGTTTGAAACAAGGAGTATTATGAGGGGGATTAATGGTGTGGCAATGTATCTTTTATTGTAATAAAGTTTTTAAAAATTTAAACATTCACTGAATTTTTTTAATCACACCATTTTTTTTGTTTTGTTTTGGTTTGTTTTGTTTTGTTTTGTTTGTTTCTGGTGTTTTTGAGGTAGTGTCTCACTGTGTAGTTCAGGCTGGCTTCGAACTCACTATGTAGCCCAGGTTGGCCTAGAACCCAAGAGCAATTGTCCTACCTCAGCTTCCCAAATGCTGGGATTACAGGCATGTGCCACCACGCCCAGCCTCATACCACATATTTGAGGAGATGGTTTTAAACCAGGTAAAGTGGCACACATTTATAATCTCAGCACTTTGGGAGGTTGAGGCAGAAGGATGAGAAGTTTGAGCCAAGCCTGGGCAATTTACCAATTTAGACACCTTGTCTCAAAGGGGTGGGAGTGAGGATGTACCTCACTGTAAAGGCCTTGAGTTCAGTCCCCAATACCACAAAAAAAGAAAAAGGTCTTTAAACAGATTTATTCATATTTGAGGTTGACCTGGTTTAATGATAAAAATTGATTTACTATCTCTTCCACATTTTTTTTAATTTGGAGAATTTAAACCATTTCTTATGCATAGAAACTATATTCATGTGAAATGGTATTATTACTATTTTAGAAATCATCTGCTAATAAAGCAGCGGAAAAAAAAAGGAAGCATCTGGGAAAGATGCTTTTTAGATTTCTGGTACTGTTGAATATAATTATGTATTATGTGGTTAGTTATGATCAAAATCTCTTTTTCAGTGATTGACCTGTGGTTTAGAACGCTAATATTATGGGTTTTTTTATGTTCTAGGTTATCTGTTTAAGTTAATATGGTGTTCAAAATGTTAAATATATTTTGGGAAAATCATGGCTGCTTAACTGAAATCCAAAAGAAGCAGATATCCTAAACCAATAACTTTCATTTGGTTTGTTTGAAGTATTTTGAACTATTACTCTGTAAGTGGAAATAATATTTAAATGTTTTGATACATGATTTTATTTATTTTTTTTTTTTCATGATTTTATTTTTATTAGAAAAATATGTATCTTTATTATAAGCTCTGGGAGGGAGAGATGATGTGCGTTATCTTAATACATAGTTGAATTCCTTTCTATTACTGTTCAGTAGGAAGTAAGTATTCTTGAATTATCCCAGGATGATTTTTTTTTTTTCTCTCCATCCCTTGTCCTACCAACCATCCACACTCCAGACTCTTTCACAGTTATGGAATCATATCCAGTTAATTGCTTACTAGTTATGGGAGTGAAGTGAAAACTGCAAAATAGTTTTTGTTGGATCCAGGTTGTTATCTTACTGTATTTTCCCTTAGCACACTTCCAGTCTCTTGAGTCATCAATTGTGAGAATTTTCTGATGCACTGAACACAGTGTGCTCTGAAATTCAAGGTGGTATCATTTTAAAAACAAAATTTAACTGCTAGTGACTTGATCTGAGAATTTATTTTTTATTTGGTGGTTAGTAATTAGTTTCATTTAGTGATTTAATCTCTGAAAATTTAAAGTTTGACTATACTTTGAAAGGTCACAGGTTGTTTTATAACCTCACGTCTGGAACTATTTCTAACTCTAATTTGTGGGTCTTATTTTTGTGCTTCATTGAAATGAATTTACCAAACTATCTTGGGTCAAATATGGTTTCTCCCAGATGAATTGTTTGCTTAATCTTACTTCCTTTTTTAGGTTTCCTATTCCACCAAATTGAGCCTACTTAAACACCAAATACAAACACACTGGACTGGGGGTTTAGCTCAGTGGTTAGAGTGCTTGCCTTGCAAGCACAAGGCCCTGAGTTCGATCCCTGGTACCAAAACAAACAAACAAACACACTAACATTAAGACCTGAGTAATAGTTGACATTGGTTTAGGGTTTGATCAAGAGTATTTATTATTTATTTATTTATTTATTAGTGCTGGGGATCGAACTCTGGGCCTTGTGCTTGCAAGGCAAGCACTCTAACCTCCGAGCTAAATCCCCAGCCTCAAGAGTATTTTTTAAAAGTTGCAAGAATAATGCTCATTATTGATCGTAATTCATTAATGTTATTAATGTTCATTAGTGTTATTATTGATCGTAGCTGTAATTGTATAGATTTAAGTATGAACTGATATTTGAAACTTGAGAACTTTTTGAAGTTGTTCAGATCCTGTGCTATTTTGCTTGTAATAAATATATAGTATTTACAGATAAGTATCAGAAATTTTGTTTAATAACCTTTTCTACGTGGCATATTTTTGGTGGTTATTGATTTTGTAAATGATGCCTGCATGATTTCTTTTATTAACAGAATTCTGCTTGGTCAGAGCCGTGACGGCATTGTGTTCAGCACTGATGACTATTTTCATCATCAAGATGGGTACAGGTATAATGTTAATCAACTTGGTGATGCCCATGACTGGAACCAGAACAGAGGTTTGTTTTGGGCCAAATCTCCTGGAATGAATATTTGACTAGGAGTCAGAAGAAACCTAGGTTTTATTCTTGACATAGACCTTTACCAGCGCAGTGACTTGGCGAAAATAGCTTTGAGATCCATTGTCTTCCGTAAGAGGCGATTAATAGTTACTTGTGCCCTGTCTGATCAAGACTGTTATCAGTGAATTTAGATAAAACATTTCATAAACTGTAGTTACCAGTATAAACTGGTAAAATACACATATGGTATGTTTCATAGGCTTTATTTTATACTTCATGAATGAATTGAAAAGTTATTTTCCCTGAGAATTATGCTAATGTTTTCCAAGACTTAATACTATAATGCTTGTGAATATTAAAAACTTTCCTCCTTGGTACTGTTGTATGAGAAACCTACTTGATAGATTTTTTAGAGAACATAGGTCATTTCTTTTCATTATCAACATTGGTTCTTAACCCTGGCTGCACATTTGAATCACTTGGGAACCTCAGAAAAACTTGTCCATGGGCCACAGCCCCTGAGATTCTGGTTTAATTGATTTGGACTGGGGCCTAAGGTGGTGTTGTTTTTTTAAAATTTTTTTATTTTTATCTTTTTTGGTGCTGGGGATCAAACTTAGGGCCTTGTACTTGCTAGGCAAGCACTCTAACCACTGAACTAAATCCCCAGCTATTTTTTTTTTTAAATTCTAATGTATAGTCAGATTTGAAAACCATTGATCCAAAACTATGTAAATAAATGCATATACTATGTTATTTTTAAAAGATGAATACATTGGTAGGGCACAGTGGTCCATGCTTGTAATCCCAGCTCTTGGGAGGCTGAGGCAGGAGGATTGCCTTGAGTTTGAGGCCATCCTGGGCTACTCAGTGAGTTCCAGGCCAGTTTGAGCTGCATAGTAAGACCCTGTCTCAAAAAGCACCCCCCACAAAAAGATGAATGCAAATAATAAGAGAAAAAATTTTAGGGGGTGCTTGGGATCGAACTCAGGCCTTGTGCTTGCTAGGCAAGTGTTCTACCACTTAGTTTTTAAATCCCCAACCCCGAGAAATTTTAAACTTACATTGGAGAGAGTAGAATGAATCTCATAACCATCACACAGAACTATAAGTTACCAAAATCTTAAAATGTAGCCAGCATATCATTTTTATTTTTATCACCCCTTCCTTTTTAATTCATTGAAGGGTTTAAAAGCAAATTGTAGACATTATGCTTTATGCATTTCTCATTAACCATTTTATTTAACCACATCTTATTTAACTGCAGTGCTGTTATCACACATAAAACAAAAACACTTTCTTAGCATTAAATAACCCAGTCTGTAATCAAATATCACATCTTTAATTTCTTTTTACAGTTCTGTTTGAATTAGAATCCAAAGTCCTCAAAATTGATTTGGTTTTGTTTCTTTCAATTATGTTAATCTATAGCAATTTCCCCTTTTTAAATCCTGACATTATTTTTTGCACTGTTCTAGGTTGTTTGTCCTATATCCTGTAGTTGTTTCAGTAGCTCTTTAACTTGCTTCTCTTTTTCCTATATTTTGCTTTCTTTTTGGGTGCAGGGGATTGAACTCAGGGCCTTGCACTGGTTAGACAAGCACTCTACCACTGAGCTAAATCTCCAACCCCCTCCTCTATTTTCTGTAAATGGAAATTAACTCTATACTAGGGGCTGGATTAGGATCAACTTTTTTGAGGGGCAAGAAGAGACAGGACAAGCAAATGTTTGGTTATGTCACTCTTAATGATGATAAAGTTGATCAGTAGCTTCCAAGGGACATCCTGTTCCTTCTGAGTTCCCTATCAACCTTAATCTGATGGGTTTATCCATCAGTAAATTCCTAAATCAGCTGATTTTCTAAGATGGTGATTTTTCTGCATCCATCATTTCTCCCATTGTTAGTAGCTAGAATTCTTCCATAAGGAAGAATTTCCTCTCAACTAAAGCTACCAACTAGATAGCCGTAAAGTATAATGTATACAGAAAAAACAGAATGCTTTTCTTTTTGATTGTCAATTTTTATAGTAAGAATTTTCAGTGAGGATATTTTTGAGTAAAAGTTTTCACTCTGTTTCATTTTATGGTTTCACAGGAATGCTTACTGTGTGGTAAGTTTGACTAACAAGTAAGTTTGATCTTCTTTTATCTAAAATTCCAAAATCTGAAATGCTCCAGAATGTGGAACTTTTTGAGTATTACATTGTCATTAAGAAAGTTTCAGCCGATAGAGCATTTTGCATTTCAGATTTTTCAGATAAGGGATGTCCATCCTGTAAAGTCTGTGCCAGTATTCTAAAATCTGAAAATCTCTAAAATCTGAACACTTCTGGTCACAAGCATTTCGCATAAGAAATACTTAATCTATATTGGTTGTGTGATATTCTAGGATTTCTCCAAATATATTTAAGGGTGGCATAAAAATCTCAAAAAATTTCTTTATGTACCTTAATGCCATAGAATGTTGTGAAGCAACTCAAATAATGATGATATTAGAATTCCAGACATGTTTGAAGTTAAGGGGCAGCAAGATTCAGTGATAAATGGAATGAATAAACTATATCTCATTAAAATGTCTATGCTAGGGTTGGGGACTTAGCTCAGTAGTAGAGCACTTACCTAGCAAGTGCAAGGCCCTGAGTTCAATCCCCAGCACCCCCCACCCGCCAAAAAAGAAAGTCTGTGTCATATGAATTACTTATACTTGCTAAAGATAATGGAGGTTTCTGGATTAAACTACAGTATTGGTTTTCTTTTCACTATAACAAATACAACCCTTTTCAAGGTAATCATATCTAGCAATCATTAGAGGGTTTTTTTTGTGCGCGTGTTGGTGGTACTGGGAACTGAACCCAGTGGATTTCCACCACTGAGCTACATCTCCAGCCTTTTTAATTTTTTGACTAAGGGTTTTGCTAAGTTGCCTAAGTTTGCCTTGCATTTGCCATCCTTTTACTGCAACCTCTTGGGTAGCTGGGATTACAGGTGTATACCACAGTACCTGTCTTCATTAGACATTTTGCTAGTTATAAACATATTATTCAGGACAAAAATTACTCTTTTGAACATATGTTAAATAGCTTTAAATTCCAGTCACCATTCTGAGAAAATTGTTTTCTTCATGTTTATTATTCAGATAATTTTAATTAATTTTAAAACATTTACAAATTGAAAATGTCTTGAAGGTGTCATTTTCTCTCTTACAGTATGATATTAATTTGCCTAAGAACACTACTCTTGTGTGATATTCAAACACTGTTTCCTTAGGACATCTAGTTTTGTAGAGTTGCATTGAACTGTGGTTTTGGATGATGATTATTCATGGAAAGGGGATAATCTCCCTACACACAAATCAGAAATTTTCTCAGTTAATAAACTATTCCTCTAGAACACAACTTCTTGAATGTGTAACTCTATCAGACAGTAGGAAAATTACTTTAATAAAACTTTTAAGTGGGAGGGGTTGGGGATTTAGCCCAGTGGTAGAGTACTTGCTTAACAAGTGCAGGGCCCTGAGTTTGATCCCCACCATGCAAAAAGCAAAACAAAACAAAAAAAACTTTCTAGTGGGATATAGGATCACTATTTATGATTGGAAATAGAACAGGGAGAGATGATAGCAAGCATCTTGTTGCTAGCATCAACCCAGCACTAATTGATAACACCTATTTGTGAACTGATTTCTGTATTTTTTATTCTTAGAAATACCTTCTCCTAAATATCTGTTCCACCATAGTCATTATCCCATAACATTTAGAATTTTATCTCCCTTAGACATCTGTTTGACTGTTTTCATCACATTGAGCTTAATGTTTGAATTCTAAGTCCCAGGTCTGTGGCTGTAACTCAGTGGGAGAGTGCTTGCTTAGCAAAGATGAAGTCTTGGGTTCAATACCCATCACTGCCAAACAAAAAAAGTGAATTCTAAGTCCTAGGAAAACATTCCTATCCTTCCATTTTGCCTTGGTGTTTTACATTTTATCAAAAGTTCATAATTATTTTTCTTATGTGGTATACCTGAGGTGTATACCTACTCCCGTCACTAACAGTAGCTTGCTGTGACAGTGTAGAAGAAATGGCACTGGAATAAGGAGATACAGTTTAGAAAAGTTCCGTTCTCCTTCCAGCTCCTCTTTGAGAATCACAGTCCTAAAAAAACCACAAAGTCAATTGAACTGTGGTAGTTAACTACCGGGTATATAAAGATTTTCTGGTAAAAAGTATCCTTAACTTTTTTAATACATAAACTTATTTCAGAAGTATTATTTGTAAAAAAAAAAAAAGTATTGTACATTGTAGAAAACGAAATAAAGTGTATATGTTCCCATTTACAGATGAACACTTTCAATGTTATTAAATCTTCCTTCTCCTTCCATATTTTGAACTAATTAAGATAATATTTGACCATTGCCTCATAACTTGATGTTTTTATTTAACACTGTCTGTGTCAGTAAATTTTTACCTTTTCTCATACTCCTCTTGTTCCATTCTTTCCCGTTTCCTATAAATGAAATTTAGCTCTGGCTCGAAGGCTTCATTAGCTGTAAATTAATAAAATAAAATGTCCCCAAAGTGTCTTTTACAACCAGTTTGTCAAAACTAGCATCCAGTCTAGAGAATACATGTGGCATTGCTTATGTCCCTGTCTTAGTTACTTTTACTCATTGCTGAGACAAAATACCTGATGCCCAAAGTTAAAGGAGGAAAGGTTTATTTAGCTCACAGTTTATAGAGGTTTCAGTCCAAATTCACCTGGATCCAAGGCAGGGTGGCATGGCAGAGAAGCAGAAGGCAGCAAGGCAAGCGAAAGGGACCTAAGCAGCTTCTTTCTGCCCCTTATATCTTATCCAGGCTGCCAGGATTATGGCGGTGCCAAAGCAATCAGTGGATTGATTTAGTAATCACACACCCTTAATCCAGCATCACACACTCTAGATTCAGCCACCTCTGAAAAAGCCCCACCTGTGATGGCATGAGGTTTTGGGGGGGCATCTAGGCATAAACCATAACAGTCTCTTAATTTCCTTTTTAGTCTGTTGGACTCCTTGTTTTGCACAGTATTGACTCAAAGAGATTGTACAGTTTTGGTTTTAAATACAGAGATGTAGTATATTTCTTAATGAATATTTGAATTTTATTTTGTATATTTTAATAGTTCTTTTTTTATGTTTTAAATTTTTTTTTTTAAATTTCAGCAAAACAAGCTATCGATCAGGGGAGATCACCAGTTATAATAGACAACACTAACACACAAGCTTGGGAAATGAAACCATACGTGGAAATGGTAAATGAATCTTTATTTTTATTCTTGTCAGTTTTTTCATACTCTGAAATTTTTATCTAATTTGAGCTTTATTAAAACATTTTTGTCGTTGTTCTAAAGCGATTTCGTGGTTTGCTTAGTTTTTTAAAAATTGGGAATATTGCATATTAAGGAATATGCTCATTTTGTTATTTCTTCCTGGACTTGAGAATGATTGGGATTTATCCAGTTGAGCAGCCTTAAATTTTTTATAAATTATTTTGTAAATTAGAGTTTTTCTTGGTTGAGGAAATTTAGAAGTATTGTCTAAATGAAATTACGTCTGTCTGCATTCTTTTTACTTTAAGAACGATTCTCTGGGTTTTTGTTTTCTGCTTTTTTTGTATAGGCCATAGGAAAAGGATACAGAGTAGAGTTTCATGAACCTGAAACTTGGTGGAAATTTGATCCCGAAGAATTAGAAAAGTAAGGCACTCGATTTTTTTTTTTAATTGAACCTTCTCCCCTTCCTCTTTGGTTTTGCCTTTACATGGTTAGTTTCTTTCCCAGCTTTTGCTCAGCATCTTTGTTACTTGTGCATAGGGACTGTTGTTTCTTACTTTCTGTTAAGAGGAACATTGACTTAAAAGTTTTTGAGGAGCTTTCTTTGTTAAATTTTATTAAATTTTCTTGTTAAATATTTTTCTTTTTCTCAATGTGATCCACATTTCACAGTTATTGGATGTTGGTCCAAGAAACTTTTAAGGGTAAAATTAAGACTTCTCGGGTTGTTTTAGCTAAGCCACTTTGTTGTGTTGTCTGTCTACCTTCCTCTCCTTCCTGTTTTAGTCACCATCATCACTTTTTTATCCTAGGCTTTGATCTTGCTTCTTCTTTTCCATTTTTACTGCTACAGCTCCATAATCCCCTACCAACATCCTCAGAATCACTGTGTTTTTGGGATTCTGATTCTTTGCATTTTAGGAAGGAGTGACATAGTGTTTTTATGTAGTTGTAACACCCCTGTCAGAGTTTGGGGCAGTGTGTCATAGTCTAACATCTTAATTTTTCAGTAGCAAATAGTGACTAGTCAGTCTAAGTAAATAAAAAAGATTCTACACAATCTAATGCTAGTTTTGAGTAAATTGTGCTCCCAAATGAGTACAAATCTGGTTAGGTTTCTTGCCACCTAACTTAACAAAAATCTGAGTTTTTAAGAGTTTAACAGATTTTACAATTTGTGAGAGATTGTGGACTTGTAGTACTTTTTCAGTCCATATTGTCTGTGTGTATTTATTTTTACACTTTTCCCCTCATTCATTGCTGTTCCTAAGACTCTTCTTCATTTTCAGCCCCCTCCTGTTTGGTAATAGCTTTATTGTGGTGTAATTTGCAATATATTTTATAGTTCACTCATTTAAATTATACAGTTCAGTGGTTTTCAGTATAATAACAGAATTATGCAGCCATTACTACCTGTTTTTTAAACTATTTTTTCTCCCATGTTAGTTTGACCTCTTCTGGCTTCCAGCTGTCCCCTTTGTTTTTTTTTTTTTTTTTTTTTTAGTGCCGGGGATCAAACTCAGGACCTTGTGCTTGCAAGGCAAGCACTATAACCACTGAGCTAAATCCCCAGCCCCCAGCTGTCCCCTTTGGTGCTAGGTATTAAACACAGGACCTTGTACATGCTAAACATATGCTCTACCCCTGACCAGCACCCCAATCCTCAGGCAGATACTCTGTATATGAGGTCTAACTAATTTCTTTTCCCCCCTGCCTGTCATTCCTTTGGCTATTTTTTTTCTCTTTGCGATTTGTGTGCTATGTGTTCGTATATTGATAGATATATAAATATTCACTTCTGATATTGTTTGCATGTCTTACTGTGTGCATCACTCTTGAGGTGGAAAAGACAGAAATTTAAAAACTAGAGTTATTAGAGTTACGCTGAAGAAATGAATGCTTAAATTATGTACAGTGCATTTACATTTGAGGAACTTTTTTATTTCTTTATCTTGAGTGAAACATCATTTGAAAAGTTAATGTTTCTTTTGTAGTCTCTTTCTGGGAGAAATGAATTGGTATTAGTAAATTGAGAACTGTAGTATTAAGTATAAAATATCTTCCTGTGTGTTCCATGTCCAAGTCAAGTTACAGAAAACTGTGAGGGTAAAATAAATTGTCCAAAATTCCTTCAAGATCAAAGGTAATTTTTAAATATTTGTTGTCATAAACTCATATATGTAAAAGTATATGTATATATACTCAAACAGAAAAGTCCATTTTGCCTTTTCAGTCTTTTACATATACATATATATGTAGTTATACATTTTATATTGTGTCTTTCATTCTACATTGTGAGAGATGTCCAAATTGTTGTGTCTAATAATAATTTGGTATTGAAAATAATAAATTGTTTGAATTTAATATGAAACTGTCCTAAAATAACTTCTGAAATGTGATATTTTGCCTTGTTTTTTAACCTATATTTTTTTTTTTTTGTGGTGCTGAGGATTGAACTCAGGGCCTTGTGCTTGCAAGGCAAGCACTCTAATCACTGAGCTAAATCCCCAGCCCTTTACCTTGTTTTTTGTAGGTAGTAAATGTCTCTTCAGTTCTTCTGCAATTCTCAAAAAATATCTCGTATTTTTAATCTTTTTAATAACGTTTGATTTGTTAAGTAAAAGGGGATGTGCTCAGTAGGCTCCTTGAATAGATCTTGTGAAGGAGGTATAATCAGTTAACATTTTGCTGTTCGCAAGATACAAATGAAATATCATCTAATGTTTATTTGTACAATATTATTTAGAATCTATATTCTGTTACTCAAAAATAATTGAATCTCTAAGTCCATACATTCCAAAAGAAAAAAAGACTTAAAATCCTTTTCTTTTTCGGTAGGAGGAATAAACATGGTGTGTCTCGAAAGAAGATTGCTCAGATGTTGGATCGTTATGAATATCAAATGTCCATCTCTATAGTAATGAATTCAGTGGAACCGACACAGAAAAGCACACAAAGACTCCCTCCTTCACAGGGAAGCCAGAGGTGGGGAGGCTCTCTAGGCTCACATAATCAAGTCTATGTTACAAATAATCGTTAAGTTGGCTATTTTCAGCTAACATTTGTTGCTTGCTCTTAAAAAATAGTGAGCCTGTCTCGAAGTTTAGTTTCAAATGAAAAAGATTACATTGCCTCACAAAGGATGTTCCCAGCAAGTTGTTTAAATTCTAAAGTACAAATAAAATTGTATTTTAAATGCTTTTATAATCTTTTGTGATAAAACCTTTGGTTATTATGAAAACCTTTGGATAGTAGAGTGGAATAGGAACTAGGATTTTTTTCTATAATTGAATTTTAAGCTAATTTTGTAGATAATGTTGAACAGGTTTTTATAACTCATATGCAGGTCTAACTTTTCATGAAACTTTGATATTTTTCCTTCATTAACGTAAATATGGAAGAAATAGCAGCTTATTATAGGGTTTCTTAGTTGATTCTCCTTTTTATACAGGTAAAATTATATTTCAGATAATTCGTGTGACAGAATTGTTTCTAGGCCATAAATAGCACATCACCTAAGTATAAACAAAATTCCCCAGCAAATGATAGACAGTAGATGTATCAATCACCAGGAGAGTTTTCTTCATAATATGCATGTATATATGAATGTTTATCACATAATATATATTCATCATCCTTCTTAATCCACTCCGCCTATCCCTGCACACTTGCCATTCTGGAAGGAATAGAGAGTTGCTACATAGTAGCAAAAGCTCCTCAAGTGATTCTCATAGTGTTTCACTTTGTTCAACTTACAACAGGTGGTGTTTTGTTCTGTTTTGTTTTTTTGAGGCAGGGTCTTGCTGTGAAATTCATGTTGGCCTTGAACTCACTATGTAGCCCAGGCTGGCCTTGAACTTGCAGCAGTCCTCCTATTTTAGACTCCTGAGTGCTGGGAATACAAGTGTGTGTCACCACGCCCAAAGGCTGCCATATAATGCTAATATAAAAAATATTGTGGACAGTTGCTTACCATTGATAATACAATTTCTTTTTTTTTTGTGGGGGTGTGCTGGGGATTGAATTCAGGGCCCTGTGCTTGGCTAGGCAAGCACTCTACCACTGTGCTAAATTCCCAACCCTACAATTTCTTCTATACAGTATTTCTGATTTTTTTTCTGTAACATTTGTATGTTTCTCACTGTATAGTTTTATTACATTATGTTCCTTCACTTAAAATTTTAAAACTGAGATGCACTTCATTGTAGGTCTTGTAATCTTTGCTTGCCTTCAAACAGAGCTTTGCCTGGTCTGTCTTAGACAAGCATTTTTAATTGTAGCATAAGAAAAAGAAACACTAGCACCTCTTTCCTTATGCCTATTCCTAGTGTTTTGTGGAAAATATTTCTTTAGTCTTTGATTTGTTCTTTTTTTTTTTTTTTTTGTGGTGCTAGGGATCGAACTCAGGGCCTTGTACTTGCAAGGCAGGCACTCTAGCCACTGAGCTAAATCCCCAGCCCTGATTTGTTCTTTTTATTAGGAAAAATTCCAGCTAATAACAGTGATTTTAAAAAATTAACCATTATGACCCTTTATATGTTTCACCTGCTAAAATAGCCCATTCTGGCCAGGCATGGTGGCACATGCCTGTAATCCCAGCACTCAGGAGGATTGGTGCGAGTTCAAGGTCAGCTTGCGCTACATAGTTCATGGTCATTGTGAACCACATAGTGAGACCCCATCTCAAAAAAAGAAAATGCCCATTCTGAATCCTGTACTCTTTCTGCATATGCTGTTTAGAATAGCAAAAGATTAGCAAAAGATTTTTTGCTATTCTTTTCAACTTTAAAGGTTCTTCAACAACTTTAGATTACTTTTGAAGTTATGAGGCTGAAAATTAGATACAGTACTATCATTAAGGTCTTTATTACATTGCTTTTAGAAAACAAGAATATGATTTCCATTTATGGGTAGTATACAGTGCTATTTACATTTGGCTATTACCTTGCTTTACCTTGTTTAACATATGTGATGTTTGCATGTATATTTGTTCATCTTAACTAAATATAAAGTAGAGCGTACTAACTCATGTTTTGGGTATGCATGTATATATATTCGTATATATATGTATATATAGACACATCTCTTTTCATCCAGTGTTTTTATGTATTCTTCTTTTAGAATAATTCAGTTTGGTATTTGAACTTGTGTTTTTCCCAGTGGTTTACTTATGTAAATTAGCACAGTCTGAAAGTCATACAAAAGGATTGAATTTGGGGATAGATGAAGCAACCATTAGATACACTACGTATTCTTTTCCCTCTGCTTATAAAACTTCATTTAGGAGTAATAATGTACTCTACCACTGAGCTAAATCCCCAACCCAGTCTTTACAAACAACCAAAATTATTTTGAAGAAGTAGATGATTTCTTTTGGGAGAAACAGATTATAGGGAAATGTGTTTATGTTAGATAGTAAGTCTAAAATAAATTTCCAGATCTCATTGAAGTTTCAACTTCATCTCCTGACATTCAGAGATCATTAATCATTACCAATTTTAAAAATACTTAATTCTAAAAATTATATGTAAATACTTATGGAAGCAGGGAAATTAATATTCTGAGACTTTTTAAGGTAGAAAAGTAGTTAATAGTTGCTACAAACATTGTAACTAACTTTTCTAATTTTTGTTTTTCAACAGAATGGTAGAAAGTATAAGCAATGATAGATAGCAAGAATCAGTATTATAAGATATTGCTTGTTGGTACTAAGAATTTCTAAAAACGTGGAATTTATTAATTGATTTTTTTTAATTAAAAATTTTTTTCTTCCATTCAGATATGTTGTTCTTTTTTTTTTTTTTTTTTTGAGACCATGTCTCGCTTACATACTTTAGACTGGCCTTGAACTCACTAGGTACCCCGGCTTGCCCTGGACTCACAACGATCCTCCTGCCTCAGTTTCCTGAATGCAGGGATTACAACAAGCATGTGCCACCGCAATGCTCTTAAATTAGATCAGTTTTATAAGTTTTCAGGTTTTGAAAGTTCATGATTTCAAGGATATGAAATATTTGTTTTGACTTAATTTTTTTTTTTCTGCTGAATGCTGAAATGTGGTTTTCAGGGTATTCTCTTTGGAAAATGTTGAAGAAATATAGTTGTTAATGTTTTTGGTGCCTTGACCAGGTAGATTTGTCAACCTGTTGACATTTAATGTAGTATTCTGATACAAATGCAGTAACTGTTAAGGGCTGAAGTTTATTCGTTTACTTTTCCATCTGCAACCCACATAGAGCAACGCCTCTTTGGAATCATGACAAAGCATTGATTTAGTTTTGGTAGATGGATCATTCAGAATAGATTAATTTGATGGTAATATGAAGAGTAGATTGAGTTAGTGGTTTTTAAAGTTGAGTTTTAGGGGTTACAATTTATAAATAAAAATATTTTTCCATTAAAATTGTTAGCTGTATTTTTGTAAATTTACTGGAAAGGAGAGATTGTGTTAAGGGACTAAGATTATTCTGTTTGCTGATGGCTTTCTTTCTCTTTACAAATAAGATTGGCATACAAATCTTTTTTTGTTTTCATTATTGTTTACTATTATTATTATTTTGTTTGTGGTATTGAGGATTCAACCCTGGGCCTTCTGCATACTAGGCAAGTACTGCACCGTGGGACTACATTCCTAACCCTTGTTAAAATTTTATGTTGAGGCACTTTCCCGCTAAAATGCCCAGGCTAAAGTTTGCAATGCACCTGCCTTACCCTCTGGAGTAGCCAGTATTACAGGCATATGCTACCATACTCTTTTTTAAATTAAGGTACCTCATATAGCCATTTTTCTCCTTAAACTATCCTTAGGATAGTTAGGAAATAGTCTTAAATTTGCTGGAAGAGGTCTTAGAAAAGGGATTAGTAATTATGTTGTATGTGTTTGTTATTTCTTTTTTACTTTGCAAAGCAAATTTTAATTAATTCAATTTAGTTGATCCAATTAACAAATGTTTTAACCCTAAGAAATTTTCACTCTTATGTGGCTTATAAATTTCAGCTAATCTTGAAAAATTTATGGTTATGATTACCTGCAACTAAGTTCATAAAACTTGTAAAAGAATGTTTGCTATTTATATCCAACATCTTACAGTATAATGAATGGCATAATTTTTGTAATAGAGTATATATGTGTGTAAATAGTAATTCTGAATATCTCTTCTATGGAAATTCTTATTGTTACTGTCAGATTATGAGTAAGAGAAAAGAACAGCACAAGTAATGTTTTGAAAAGAGCCTCAATGGTAAATGGAATTACACTTTTTGTTTTTTGAGGTAGTGGGGATTGGCTCCATGCATACATTTTTTTTTTGAGACAAGTTCTCATCAGGTTGCACAGGCTCGTCTCAAAACTGTGATCCTCTTGCCTTAGTTTCCCAGATAGCTGGGATTACAGGCATATATTCTTTAAAGCTAAAGTTATGTGTGTTAGAAAATTTTAATTGACTTTTTATATATTTAATAGAAGTTTTAATCATTTATATTTTTCATTTCTCTGAGTAATAATCCTGTTACATTCCAGGTGTGATATTGATGGTATTTATATATTTCTCAGTACAGAATTTATTAACTTCAATTAGCTATTTTAAATTAAATACATATAAAATATTTTATGTGGCATAGATACAACCATAGGGCGACTCCTGATTTTAGAATAATCAGATTAGCAAATATTACAGTTGTTTTGGTAACTGAGGACTTCATGTGAGAGGTGAGAGTATTCATATGGTGGTTAGTATTTCCATGTTATTTTTAAAACTTGAACTACATTTTTGAAAACCACTGGGAAGACTGAAAAATTTTGAGAGGTGCTGTTGGGCTGTTTGTCTCTCGATTTTATTAGGAACTAAGGAAAAAAGAATATTAATCTGTTCATTCATGGTTAAAATTGTATTCAACTTTAATAGAATTCATTGAGATATTTTTAATTATTTTGGTTATTGTAGTTTTAACTTTTCATATAGGATGTGTAAAATTAAAGTTTTACCTTGGGGGTTAGTGCATCTGGAATAATTGAACGAAGTATTTTTTAGCCTTCTTTTCAGTTATAATTCTGAACTGTTCAGTTTTTTTGTTTTGTTTGTTTTTTTGAGATAGAGTCTTATATATAGTTCAGGCTGGTCTTGAACTCACTATGTCACTCTGTAGCCCAGGCTGGCCTCAAACCTACAGCAGTCCTCCAGTTTCAGCCTCCCAAGTGCTAGGATTACAAGCATGTGCCACCACGCCTAGCTTGTCAGTTTGTTTATTATAACAAAATGAAAGAAAATGTATTTGGGAAGGGGTGATGGGTTCTTCCTTTTCTTTTCTTTTTTTTTTTTTGAGTCTAGATCTTGCTGTGTAGTTCAGGCTGTCCTTGAACTCACTGTATAGTGCCGGCAGGCCTTAAACTGACGGAGATCCTCCCGTGTCAGTCTCCTGAGCCACTGGGATTAGAGGCATGCGCCATATGCATGGTTCTTTCCCTTAATTTCTTCCCTTCCTTTCGTCCTTCCTTTCTTTTCTTTTCTTTTCTTTTCTTTTCTTTTCTTTTCTTTTCCTTTCCTTTCCTTTCCTTTCCTTTCCTTTCCTTTCCTTTCCTTTTCTTTTCTTTTCTTTTCTTTTCTTTTCTTTTCTTTTCTTTTCTTTCTTTCTTTCTTTCTTTCTTTCTTTCTTTCTTTCCTTCCTTCCTTCCTTCCTTCCTTCCTTCCTTCCTTCCTTCCTTCCTTCCTTCTTCTTTTATAGATCATAGTTTCTTTCATAGTCTTTCTGTGTCTGTTTTCTTTTCCTTCTATCCATTTTCCACCTAGCTATTCTCCTGAAATCTCATAACACTTTTAATTAGACAAGGGAATGGTAAGTGACTGGAAAAATTGGATATAATCTCTTTGCATCCTGTGTGCCACTGAGCTCATTGTTCCTTGTGATACTTTCTTAACAAAGTTAAGCTTGTAAGCATAGTTCAGCAACTAGTAGATTTTTGGTAGGAAAATGCTTAGAAAAATGTGTAATACTTTTTCATTGTCCTGTTGATTGGAAACTCGTAAACATGGCTTAATACTTGGATGTATGGATTTGAAAAGAAAAACTTTTTACAGTAATTTAATTGTCATAATGATAAACTTCAGTTGATAAGTAGTAGTTAAAAATTTATTCTTTTAGAAGTCACTGTTGTGATTGGAGATTACCTTTCAAAAACTGAGTGATTTTGAAGAAAAGCTGATAGTTATTTTGAGTTAAACTTTTACAAGTAGTTCTTTATATAGTAGAATGCTACTGCAACAGACAATAGGAATTTTACAGCAACAAGCTGTTAATTTACTAGCATTCATTTAAATAACTACTGTGATTTTATTGCCCATTGATGCTAAGCCATAGTTTAAATGTAATTATTAAAGTCTGTATATTTTGATAAAAATTTTAGAAGGATTTTATAAAAAAGAAACAAAAGTTTAGGCTAAACTTATTAACATAATTTCTCTAGTAAAAAAAAAGGAACAGGATTCAAATGTAGGTCAGATTCTATCCCACGTTATTGTAAAGCCTCATAGTTTTTTTTGTGGAGATTTTTTTTCAAGGTAGGAAAGAAATTTATATGTAGAGTTGTGCATGTTTAATTTATAGGATTAGAAGCTATGTTGATTTATCAGTAAAGTTTAGTGAAGAAATCTGTAAATGGCCATTTAGAATTCTATTTTTAAAAGTTAAGAATAAAAGTATAAAAGTTTATACTTTTTAATGTTTAAATGTTTTGGAAAAATTAGATATTAATGTAATTGATAATCATGTTTCAGCAACAACTTGGTTACGTAACTGTTTTAATGTTTAAATTTTAATACTTTCACATTTTAATTCACATTTGAAATGTGTAGTATACAATAAAAGGATTGTTAAATTATATAAGTTGGGCTTTTTATTCATGATTATTTTAATACAATATTTCCTAAAATAGAACAGTACTATTTGTGTGTGTGTGTGTGTGTGTGTTTTTAATAGTTGACTTTTTACCAAAGTGTGATAGTAGTAAATGTCATGGAAATTTTTTTTTTTTTTCTTTTTTTGGGCAGGGGTTGCTGGGGATCAAACTCAAGGTCTTGTGCTTGCTAGGAAAGCGCTCTACCACTTGAGCTAAATCCCCACCCCACTGTCATGGAAATTACATCAGTTTTTGGAAGTTCTTTTTTTTTTTAATTTTACTTTAATGGTACATTTTAGATATACTGATAACATTCATCATAGGGAATTTGTACCTGTACATGGAATATTTTGCTGCTGCTTTTTTCTCATTCCCCTCCCCTCCTTTCAACCCTTCCTCCCTCCTTATTTACAAAAGCTTTTTTTCCCTTTTTTTCCTTCTATTCTTTTTTCTCTTGTTCCTTGATTCCTTCCTCCTCCCCCCCTTTGGTAAATAAGGACTAAAATGTATTGTATTGGGAAAGGGAAGAAATTGTTCAAATGGAATTTCTAAAAAACTAAACAAATGTTTTTCTTTGCAGTAAGGAGCATCCTTTTCCCTTTATGGCATTTTACAATTTCCAAAATTAACCATAAAGGACATAGTTACTAAATTTTGCTTTACAAATAATATATTGAATTAAATAATTAGATTCTGTAAATCTCAAAGTACAGAATGAAGAATTCTTACTATTAGCATTTGCCTTATTTTGTTCAACTTAAAAAATTAAAGAATTGGGTATTGTTTGGTTTTTCTTAGTTCCTTAAGAGTAGTTTGTGGTTTTTGCTTTATAGTTTCAAAATGTCAAGCCAGAGATAGAAGTTTTGCTTAGAGGAAAAAAGATTTTCTTCTAGAAAGGGCATTGGTTTCATGAATAGATAAAGGTAGTTTTCAGTTCAGGGAACTGGAAAGGAATACATAATGTTATTGAGACTAAGAATATATTACAGTGTAACACTGGGAATAGGTATATTTAAAACATTTTACTTAGAATATAAGCAAATTGAAATATTGACAGGAAATTTAATAGTAGCCCTAGGCTAGATATTTTGAATTAAAACTGATGCGGAAAAATATTAAGATTCAAAGGAGTGTTGGGAAAACAGTTGTTAAGATGGATGGTAAAAAGCAGTATTTCTCCTTTTCTGTCTTCGCTTTGCTGTTTTAAAGATCAGTAGAAGCCAGAGTATTATATTAAGAAAGATTATCTTGTTCTCTTAAGAATTTAAGTGCTATGAAAGCACAGGTCTTGTCTTCCTTGGCCATTCCTGTCTTTGCAGCTTTGTTCTTTAACCAGAGTCAGTAATATTTGTTGAATATTAGACCCCAAACCAGGATTTTTCCTGAAAAAATTAACAACCTTATGATAGTAAGGAAAAATGCTAATGGGCATTTTGTAATATAAGAAACATAGAGCAGAGATTAGTCATTTGATGCTGGGAGAAAGGATACCTAAATCAGCAGAGAAGGTAGCTCACCCATTTAGCTTAGTGTCTCTAATGTATGAGCCTTTTATTTCAGATTTGCAAGTAGTCTTTAGATTTGTGGTTTATGATCAAGAAATTAAATACTATAATAGGTAAGTAAACATTGAGGCTCTTGCTTACCCATTTCTTTGAGAGTCATTTCAAGATTTATTTTGCATTTTTTTGCTTTAGTACTTCATGAAAGAATTTGCAGTCTTGAGAAAAATACTCCAGATATTTTAATCTTAAAGTGATCTGACAGGGGTTAGGGATTTAGCTCAAGTGGTAGAGTGCTTGCCTATCAAGTGCAAGGCCCTGTCTTTGATCCCCAGCACCCTCCCCCCAAAATGGTGGTCTGACAAAAAGCTCATAAACATGATTCAAAACATTTCTTCCAGAGAACTATGATTCTAAATGTATTTAAAAAAACAAACAAACAAACAAAAAAACCAAGATCTCACTGTGTTCCCCAGGCTAGTATCAGTCTGGGCTCAAGTGATTCTCCTTCCTCATACTTCTGAGTGCTGGGCCTACAAGAGTTCTCTACCACACCCAGCTTACTTAAGTATTACAAGAATTCAGCTTATTAAGTATAATTTAAAAAACAGAAAAAAGAAAGCTCTTGAATCTTTTAAATTTCAGTTTATTTATCTTTATTCAGCAATAAAGAATAGCGGATCCTGATGCATATCTTTATTATTTTTCACTGAAAAATAATATATATGAGTCATTATTTGCCTTTAAGCTGAGTAATGTCATTTTAACTTACCATTGGTTATTTTGTTGCCCTACTTAGGAGACTTTTCAAAATGTCTATAATATGATTTAGTAGAAAGAACACACTGTTATTAAAGGGTCAGGCAATTCGAGTTTCAGCTCCATCTGTATCTCTCCTCTCTCCTCTCCTTCCTGTTTCAATAGAAGGGTAGCTGCCTCTGATCTAAGGTAAATGCCTGTTATGGCTTGTATTTTGATGTCCCTCCAAAGCCTCATGCACTCATACGTGGGGCTTTTCAGAGTTGGCTGGATCCAGGGTGTGCGAAGCTGGGATCACGGATGTGAAGCTGGGATCGATTCGTTGTGCGATGCTAGGATTAAGGCTGCCTCACCCTGGGTGTGAGTACTACCTGACCTAAGGGTGGGCAGTTTGGAGAGGATATAAGAGATGGAAAAGAAGGTCATTGTTTGTTGCTTGCTGCCTTGCTGCCTTCTGCCTGCCATGAACTGTTTTGTCTGTGATGCTCCTCTGTCAGACCACCCTGTCTTAGAGTCAGCCAACTATGAACTAAAACCTCTACAAACTGAGCTAAATAATTCCTTCCCCCTTTAACTTTGTGTGTCGAGTATTTTGTCTCAGCAATGAAAAAAGTAACTAAGACAGTGCCTTCATTTGTATTCTGGAATGCCTTTTGCCTTTTCAGGAATCCTAATTTATTGTCAGTTATTCTTCTCTTAAGCTTAAAAGTGGTCAAGTCTCTTATTTCTAAATTTCCCTCTTTCTTAGGCATGACTCATTTATCTCAAGAACAGCCTACTCCTTTGACCTTTTCTTCCTTACCTCTCACTAATATTCAATGCACTTGTAGAGTCTGTCCCTGTCATTCTACTGAATTGATTTCTGAGATCTGTGGAATGTTCCTTTGTATTGGTGAATGCTGTTGCCGCCTTTCTTTTAACACAGACATTTGAGTTTTGATGGATTTTTCCCTAAAATACTTTTCCTTGGCTTCGCTGATGTTTTTGTTTGTCTTGGGTTATTTCTCAGTCTCCTTTACAACTTTTTTGGAGTTTGAATCTTCCATTTCTGAAAATTTCCTCTAAACCTTCTGTTCTTAGTTTTCCCCATGTGATCTCATCATTTTTCATTTGGACATAGTAGTCTTTCCCACTTTCATATTTGCCAACTTTTAATTTTTTATCTACAGAACAACTGGTTTAGTCTATACATTTATATGTGTATGTGTAATTTAAATTATGTATGTTCATATGTGCCCAACACATGTGCGCAAACACACACACACACACACACACACACACAAACAAACTCCCTGCTTAAACTGAATAATCTATTCCGTCTTCCCAGACTCTTTCTTGCAGCAGTCTTCATTTACAACATTCCATCTATATTGGTGTTTTAGTCTGTTCTTCTAACTTGCTTATCTTGTCCTTGCATTAAGGACTAGTTGTTTTCTTTCCTTGGAATGTTATTCTCTTCTATTCTTCCAATATGTAGAGTTTTCTTGACATTCGTACTGCACCCAAAGTGTCACCTCCATAGAGAGGCCTTTACTGATACTACAGAGTGAAGTAGTTGCATGCCTCTTATTTTTACATTGTCCTGTTCTCATTAGGCTTAAAAGAGTTTGAATTTGCTTAATACCCATTTGCTGGCAGTCTTCCTGAGCTAGAATATAAGATTCATGAGAACTTGTTGATTTTGTTCATGAGTGTGTCCACAAAAGCCTAAACTAGCATCTCTGTGTAATGCTGTAGGAGTTCATTAAATATTGGCTGAATTTTTTTTATACCCACTGCGTCTATTAATGATATTGTGATACCAAATATGTCTTCTTAGATGTTATCTGAACTTACCTGTGTACTTATCATTTCCCCTTTCAAGAGCCTAGAAGTTTTCACTAGATCTGTGATCTCTCTAAATTTCAATTTCAAGGATTTCTTGTCACAGTTTATGGAGCTACATTCCAAATGTTTGTGCAAGCCAAGTACTTGAGAACTTTCTTTGTGGTCTCCTTTCTCTCTTCATATTCAGTCCATCAAATGGGTGCTGTGGATTTTGCCACCTGAATAGCTCTTAAATCTCTCTGTGTTTTAATTGTCATCATATCACCAGTACTTACGTCAAGAAATGCAACATTACCAGCACCTCAGAAGCCCCTTGTACCTTCTCTGTGTCAGAGTGATCTTTTAAAAATATGATTAAAACCTTCCAGTTGCTTCCCATTGTCCTTAGGATAAAGACTAATAATCATTGTGTGATTTTTTTTTTTTTTTTTTTTTTTTTTTGTGGTGCCAGGGATCGAACTCAGGGCCTTGTGACATTGTGTGATTTTTAAGACCTGGCGATGTTACCTTGCTTTCCTGTACAACTACATGTTTTATTACTCTCTTTACTTTCTGTACTTCAGTCCTGGTCACCATGGCTCAAGTCCTCGAATGTGCTGTTTCTTCTTTCTGCAAAATTTTGTGTGCATCTATTTCTTCTCTATATTTTCTTCAGATTTGAACTCCTTAAGAAAGCCTTTTTTAGACACAGCAAGGATTATGTGGCCCGTACATGCTGTCGTGTACCTTTATTCATTTGCAAATGATTATTTCCCCCCATTATTTCTAAGCTCCATGAGTCAGTGTTTGTGCCTGTCTTGCTGACCATTGCATGGCCATCAGGCAGCATAGTGGTTGGCAAAGTGGTATTCAATATTCATACAGCAAGCGAGTATGAGTTATTCTAGTTTGTTATGAGCTGAAGTATGCCCTCCCAAATTTATATGTTTAATTCCTAGCCTCTGGTACCTAGAATGAGATGACTGTATTTGGGGATAGTATAATTAAGATAAAACGAAGGCATATGGGTAGACTCTAATCCAATGTGAGTGGTGTCTTTATATGAAGAGAAAGTTAAGACACAGACTGTCAAAAGGAGTATTATGTGAAGACACTGGAAGAAGATGGCCATCTACAAGCCAAAGAGAGGGACTCTGGGAGAAAGCAACTTTGCTGACACCTTCATCTTGGGCTTCTAACCTGCAGAAGTGTGAGAAAATACATTTCTATGTTTAAGCTACCCAGTGTGTGATTCTTTGGTATGGCAGCCTTCTATGGTTTGAATGTACCCCATGAAAGTTTTGTGCGTTGGAAACCTACTTGCCAATTTCATATGTTAATGGTATTTAGAAGCGGGTCCTTTGGGAGCTAATTAGGATTAGATAAAATCATGAGGGTAGGGCTCCCACAATGGCATTCGAGGCTTTATAAGAAGAGAAAGAGACCCAGGCTACCATGCCTGCTTTGTCTTGCCATGTAGTACCCTTTGCCATGTTGTGATGGCAGATAGTAAGATAGCTAGAGGCCGGTGCCACTGTGCTCTTGGGCTTTCCAGCCTCCAGAACCATGAAGCAATTAAACTTCAATTCTTTATAAATTGTCCCATCTTACATATTTTGTTATAGTAACAAAAAAACTAAGACTCAGTCCTAGCAAATTTGTACAAGATTTTGGTAGTAGTAATTGGGCTGTTGCTGTAACAAATACCTTAAAAATGTAGAAATGGCTTTACAACAAGGTAATAGAGGCTGGAAGAGATGTATGTGGAAAAAAGCCTCGGTTGCCTTGAAGAGGGTGTTAATTAAAATATGGATTTAAAAAAATATGTGGATGTTGAAAGTGATACTGGTAAGGGGTTAGGAATGAAAGGGGAAATGTAGAGAAAACTCCATGTGTGTCTGTGTTAATGAACAAATGTTGGTAGAAAAATGAATGTTAAAGGTGCTTCTGGTGAGGTCCCAAACAAAAATGGGGAATATGAAATGATAATTTGGAGGAAAGGCAATCTTTGTCATACGGTAGCAAAAACCGGCAAATTGTGTTCTGTTGTTTTGTAGAAAATAGATGAATTTAAAAGTGATGAATGTTTAGTGAAAATTTTAAGGAAATTATTAAAGGTGCGGCCTGGTTTCACCTTGCTGTTTATAGTAAAATGCAATAAAAGAAGGATAAGGAAGGAATTGCTAAGCCCTAAGAATCAGAATTTGAGGGTTCGGAAATTTTTCAGTCTGTTTCGAAAGCATGTCTGGAAAGAACATCAATGTTGTTGCTACACAACCATTTACCTAGAGATTACCAATGTGTGACTTGTGGATCTGGTGGTCAGCCATCTCAGCAGAAACTGGCATGAGCCAGAAATAGAGATGGGGTTATGTAGTATAGAAATGCTGCCAGTGGAAACTGAAGGAGGCAGAGGGGACAAAACAAAGGAAGTCTGTTGAACTTCTGGAATTCTAAGATAACTCAGTAGAAGCGTCTGGCTTTGAACATGTACTAAAGGTCCAGAGGTCAACAGGGCTGCCACTGCAACAGGATGAGAGGGCCAAGATGCCAATGTTTGGGGCTGCTGCATAACTGTGGCAGGCGGAGCACGATGTGACAGGTTACCACATTGATAGGAACAGAAGGTAGGGCTCCCCTACAGTCCATCCTGCCACCCCCATCAGCCCAGAAGATACAGCATGGAGCCAAAGAGGATTATTCTTGAGATGTAAATGGAATTGGCCTTGCTAGGTTTCAGATCTGTTTGTGACTTATCATTCCTACCTCAGTTCTGGATTTTCTCCTTATAGGAATGTTTATCCTGTGTTTATTCCAATTTGGAGGCTGATAGTTTGTCTGCTTTCACAGATTTATACCTGTAAAAGAATTTTGCTTCAGGGTCAGTTATATCTTGAGTTTACTCATACCTTATTTAAATAAATGAAATTTAAATGAGATTTTGAATTTAAAATTGATGCTGGAATGAGATAAGACTTTTGGGGTTATTGAGGTGGAGTAAACATATTTTGCATGTAAGACATGAATTATGGGGAGAGGGCAGAGGGTGGTATGCCCGATTGTGTGTTCAGCCCTAGATTCATATGTTGAAGTCCTAACGCTTAATTCTTAGAATGCATTTTTGGAGAGGGCCATTGAAGAGATAACCAGGATAAAATGAAATCATATGGGTGGGCCCTAATCCAATATGGTATCCTAAAAAGAGATTAGCTAGCTGTAGTGGTATGTATCTGTAACCCAGCACTGTGGAAGGCTGAGGTAGGAAGATCACAAGTTCAAGGCCAGGGTGGGCAACTTAGCAATTTAGTGAGACCCTCTCTGAAAAAACAAAAATATCAGGGGATATAGCTTGGTGCAGAGGCCCTGGGTTCTATCCCCAGTACCAAAAAAAGTATACACACATACAGTAGAAGGCCATATGGGGACACTGAAGGACTATAACCATCTATAAGCCAAGAGGCCTTAGAAATGACCAGCCCTGTTAATATCTTGATCTTGGGTTTTCAGCTTCCAGAAGTGTAAAATTTCTATTGCTTAAGCCACCCAGTTTCTGTTGTAGGAACTCTAGTACACAGGACACTAGCTAGTTGAGAGGCACTTGTGAGACATTTTCTTCTCCATTTCCTCCAGTTGTAAACTGAAGGCATCTGAGTCAAATACTTTTTGCAATTTAAAATTATAATCAATGTATTGTATAGTCTTTTGAAAATTTTCTGGAATCATACATCCCTGAAGTCCATACATTGACCCCTGGTTCAGAATTCCTGGGCATGTACGGATGGTTGTACCTTGGTTTTGTAACTTAGAGTTTATAATTTGACTATTTCAAGTAGGAAAACTGATTATGTGAAATTAATGATAGAATTAACATATTCTATATACTTCTCAAGAAATAGGTTTTAAATTTTTTTTTTTGTTTTTTTTTTGGTGCTGGGGATTGAACTTGCATCCTTGTGCTTGCAAGGCAAGCACTTTAACCGCTGAGCTAAATCCCCAGCCTAGGTTTTAAGTTTTAAAAAACTGCTTGTTCACTGCTTATCTAGACTTGCAGTGAACATTTGTTGCCACTCCTTATATATGCTAGTGGTGCGAATATCAAAATGAGGTAAGTCTTCTACTCTTACATGTGTAGCTTTCTAAAGAACAGATGGTAGGAACCTCGTGGCTCTTACTTAGAACATGGGTTGTCTTTGTGGGACTGTTTTTGTATACAGGGACTTTGTCTATCAATGGTGGTGAACCTATGGCACACATTCCGCAAGGCTATTTGTTGTTACTGAAAACTCTAAAAGGTTTGCCATTACAGCTCTATGTCTTCAGTGTCTTGTTTAGTGCTAAGTATATACAGTAGTAAACACTTGACAAATGTTTCATGTTTGAATGAATACCCTAAGAAATTGCTTCTGGTGCCAGCTGTAAGAAGTGATAGAGCTGGGGATGTGGTGTACACCTATAATCCAAGTACTGAGGGGGGACCATAAGTTCAAGTTCTGCCAGGGCAACTTAGCAAGACCTTGTCTCAAAATAAAAAATAGGTTCTGGAGTTCAGTCTCCAGTACTATGCAAAAAAATCAAAAAATAAAAACAACCCCGCCCCCCCAAAAAAAGTGATAGTAATATACAGGCATACCTTGTTTTATTTATATATTTATTTATTCTTTTTCCCCTCATTACTATATCTTTTTGATACTTAATAAATACATTCATTGTGGGGAATTGGTTCATATATACATCACATATTTATGACTCCTTCCCCTTCCTCCCATCTCCTCTATCCTGAGATCCCTTTCCCATCTCCTTGTTTGCTGTTATTTTGCTCTTTAAATTATTTATACTTTAAGTTTCTCACACAAGAGAAAACATGCAATATTTGTGTCTGATTTATTTCACTTACCATTATCTCAAGCGTACCTTGTTTTACTGTTATTCTATGTATTGAATTTTGCAGATATTGTGGGTTTTTTTTTATGAATTGAAGTTTGTGGTGACCCTACATTGAGCAAGGCTTATCTATGCCATTTTTTCAGCTGTATGTGCTAACTTTGTGTCTGTGCCATATTTTGGTAATTATTAAAATATTTTGAACTTTTTCATTATAACATCTGTCAATAGTGATCTGTGATCATTGACCTTTGATGTTACTGTTTTTAATTTTGGGTGCCATAAACTGCATCCATCTAATACAGCAAACAGTAGATAAATGCTGTGTGCGTTTTGTCTGCTGCATTGGTCTGCCATTCTGTGTCGCTTTTGTTCCTCTGCCTTCCTGTTAATTGAGACACAGCAGTGTTGAAATTAGGTCATTGAACCCTTCAGTGACCTCTGTAGGTATTGAAGTTTAAGGAAGAATCACAGGTCTTTCGCTTTATATCAGAAGCTACAGGTGATTAAGCTTAATGAAGAAGGCATGCTGGAACCCGAGATAGGCCAAAACCTAGGCCTCTTGTGCCAAAAATTTAGCCAAGTTCTAATGCAAAGGGGAAGTTTTGCGGAAAATCAAAAGTAAAGAACACATGAATGACAAGAAAGTGAAACACCCTTATTGCTGATCCACAGAAGTTTTAGTAGTCTGGATAGATCAAACTGGCCACAAAATTCTCTTAGACCAAAGCATAATCTAGAGCAACAAGGTCCTCTCTTCAGTTCTGTGAAGGCTGAGAGAAGCTGTAGAAGAAAAGTTCAAAGCTAGAAGATGTTGGTTCATAATCAGGTATGGTGGTGCACACCTATAATCCCCGCACTAGGTGGGCTGAGACAAGATTGCTGAGAGTTTGAGGCCAGCCTGGGCCATATAGTGAGTTCACGGTCAGCCTGAACTGCACAGCAAGACCCTTTCTAAAAAGAAAACATTGTTCATGAAGTTTGAGAAAAGAAACAATCTGCATAACATAAAAGTGCAAGATGAAGTAGTAGCAGGTGCTAAAGTAGAAGCCGCAGAAAGTTATCCAGGAGACCTGGCTAAGGTAATCGATGCAGATTGCCACACTAAGCGGATTGGCAATGTAGGTGATGCAGTTTTATATTGGATGCAGATGTCATCTAGGTAGTTTATAGGAGGAGTTTATGCCTGATTTTAAAGGATAGGCTGAATTTCATTAGGAGCTATTTCAGCCAGTGACTTTGAAGGTGAAGCCAATGCTCATTTGCCATTTTGAAAATGCTAAGGCCCTTAAAGAATTATACTGAACTTACTCTGCCTATGCTCTGTCAGTGGAACAGCAAAGCCTGAATGACAGCACATCTGTTTACAACACAGTTTAGTGAATATTTTGTTGAGACCTACTGCTCAGAAAAAAGATTTCCTTCAAAGTATTACAATTCATTGGCTATGCACCAGGTCACCCAAGTGCTCTGATGGAGATGTAAATGAGATTAATGTTTTCATACCGATTAACACAATCCTGAAGCCCATGGATGAAGGAGTGATACCTAGCTTTCAAGTCTTACTACAGAAGAAATACCTTTCATAAGACTGTAGCTGCCATAGGTTGGTAATTCTGATGGATTTAGGCAAAGTAAATTGAAAAGCTTGTGGAAAGGAGTCATCATTCTAGATCATTAAGAATGTGCAAGATTCATGGGAGGAAGTAAAAATATTAACATTAATAGAACTTTGGAAGATGTTGATTCTACTAATGAATGACTTTGAGAGATTCAAAACTTTCAATGGAGAAAGTAACTGTAAATGTAGTGGAAATAGGAAGAGAACTAGAATTGAAGTAGAACCTGAATTTGTTTCTGAATAACTTTTAGTGGCTGTGGAGTGGCTTTTTATGGATGAGTAAGGAAAGTGATTTCTTGAAATGGGATCTTTCTTCTGGTGAAGATGCTGTGCAAATTGTTAAAATGACCACAGATGATTTAGTATTTATTATATTATTTAGTTGATAAAACAGTGGCAAGTTTAAGAAGATTCACTCTAGGGGTTAGGGATTTGAGCATTTGCCTAGCAAGCACAAGGCCCTGAGTTTGATCCTCAGCAGCCAAAAAAAAAGATTCACTCCAATTTGAAAGAAATACCACGAGTAAAATGCTGTCACAGCATCACATGCCACAAAAAATCTTTTAGGAAAGAGTCAATACCTATAACAAACTTGGTTGTTTTAAAAAATTGTCACAGTGGGGATTTAGCTCAAGTGGTAGAGCGCTTGCCTAGCAAGTGCAGGGCTCTGAGTTCAATCCCTAGCACCAAAACAAAACAAACAGACAAAAAAACCAAAAAACCTCTAAGAAATTGTCATAGCCAACCTAACCTTCAGCAGTTCACCAGTCTGGTCAGTAGCCATCAACACTGAGTCAGCACCTTGTTTTTTGTTTGTTTTTTTTCCCGGTGCTGGGGATCGAAATCAGGGCCTTGTGCTTACTAGGCAAGCACTCTAACCACTGAGCTAAATCCCCAGCCCAGGTCAGCATCCTTTATAACAAAACAAAAATAAGACTTGAAGGGTCAGATGATTGTTAATATTTTTTTTTAGCAATAAAGTACTTTAAAATTATGTACATTTTAAAGTCATTACATTTTCTTAAAATGATGGTATCGTATAAACATAATAGACTACTACACTAGTATAGTGTAAATAGAACTTACATGCACTAGGAAACCAGAATATCTGTGTGACTCGCCTTATTGTGGTGGTCTCAAACCAAACCTGCCGTATTTCCCAGGTATGCCCGTAGTAGGTTGTTTGACATGTGGAGGGGTTCACATTATAAGTGTGTTCCGTGGCTTCAGACTTTTAGAAGAATCTCAGGTATGACTGGAGGGCAGGGGGAAACAAACCTCTACTTTACTGCAGAGTTTGAAGTTGGAATATGGAGTAAAACCTGAGGAAATAATTTTCTGAAGCTTTCTCAAAATTAAATGAGAAAGCCTATTTTTTTAAAAGAAATGATAAAGTGGTGACTTCAACTTCCACTCCTTGCTCAATACTGATGGAAGTAATCTATGTAACAGTCTCTGAAGGTCTGTGCAAGTCAGTGAGTCTTTTGTAGATTTTTATCTAGAAATGATCCCACATCTTAGAAATTCAACACAAGGTTTTTTTCTTGTAGTGATTACTAAGCTCTTAGTAAGCATGCACATGGGTCCTTTAAGATTCTTTTCCTTGGAGCCTTTCATCAAGTGAGACGATTCTAATCTGTACAACATGAGGTTGTTGGGTGGACAAAATGAGTATGTTAAGAGTTTCACCTGAAGAAGTTCTTAGTTTAGACTTAAAGTTCTGTCATTTTGATCACCCTTTTGTTATTTTTTAATTTCTTGGGTTGCTGGGGATTGAATCCAGGGCTTTGCACTGAGCTACCTACATCCCCAACCCCCCTTTTTTTCCCCCAGCCCTTTTTTATTTTGAGGCGCTCTTGCTAAGTTGCCCTGATTGGCTGGCCTTTAACTCTGTATCCTGGGATACAGCTTGGAGTAGCTGGGATTATAGGCATGAGCCACGTTACCCAGCTTTGACTGACTTTTGGTATTGAATTTTACTTTTGACATACACTAGTTACAGGTAGAAAAAGAAATAAAATGGTTTTTATACTAGTTAGAAATATTGTAAGAAGTCTAGATGGATAAAGAAAGTTTAGTCTTTTGGTTATTAAGCTTATCAAAAAATATTCATACTTATTTTAGCATAGGCAGAATTAACCTGTGAAGTTGCTCAAAACAACTAGTGATGATACATATGACTTCTTATTGTGAACACTAGCAAAACCTTTTCGCTTATGTTATATGGACTGTTGGTATGATACAAATTGATATTCTCGTTTTACTAATTTGATAGGGTTATTTCACAGAGCAGTGTATTAAGCAGTCTGTATAAACTCATCTCTTTAAAAGGAAAGAAAAAGATTTTCTGTTGTCTTAAAGTCAAGTTTACAGAAAGTAGTAAGCCATATCTTATTTTTCATGGAACATTTTTTCCCCTTTATTTATTTATTTTTTTTGGTGCTGGGGATTGAACTCAGGGCCTTGTGCTTGCTATGCAAGCACTCTCTACCACTTGCGCTAAATCCCCAGCCCCTCCCATTTTTTTTTTTTATGCAGTGTTCTTTGTAAGTTCATGTGACAAGGTGGTATCAGTCTGTCTGTAGTTATGTGAAACTTTTAGTTAATTGCAGCCTCCACTCTTATGAAATGAGTCATTCAAGGTGGGAACATCAGTTTGATGTCGCTTCTGTTTTTATGATAGTTAAGGAAATGACAATCACAAGATTGAGTAGACAAGTGAAGAGGGAACATAGTCTTTAAAAAATAAATGCAGTAATAGTATGGACAGAAGGATGACATCAAGCTGTTGCTATGAACTGTGTGGGGGTGTTTCAAGGCTTGCTTTACTGGCTGTTAACTGTATGCTTTCTTGGTGAAAGATGCAGAGTTAGACTAGAAGTTTCTTGTTTGCCTTCTTCACCCTGGATGAGGGCTTCGTCTTGCTTCTTGTAAGATATGGAGTTTGGTCATTGCAATGGAGGGACTTGGGCCTAGGAGGAAGTTGCCTTGGGAAAAATTCCTCAATTTACTCTATCTCAAGTTGTCAGGGCTTAGCCAAGGTATAGAGATTGGAGTAGATGTAGGCCAAAAGTAGTGTAAAGAACATGATAGGTATAAATTGGAATCAAAATGTAATCGCTATGTATTGCAAACATACACTAATAAAAATTTTTTAAAAGTTGGAATTAAGACTTAAGAGTCGAATAAGTACATCTAGGAAGAAGACTGACAGCATTTGACAGTCATGAGAATGTGGGATGTATGAGAAACAAAGCTTCTTCTTGGCATTGTCTTGTCTAATACATATCAGGATACTCGTTTCCTCTCAGGGTATCTTGACTCTTGGGACAATCTATGTAATGTTATGTAATAGAATTGCAAAGCGCAGTAGGGAATTAACAGGTAGAAACCATAGTTACTGGGAATGGAGTGGTATTTTCTGATTGGAGGAATATGGTTGACAAATGAACCAGTAGCGAGAAGAGGGAGTAAACCTATTGTCTGTGTAAATGATGAGCAGAGGAGTTACTTTCCATTGAAGTTAATGGATTCATGGCTAATGTGCAGAGTAAAACATGGATGGCCAGGTTTAGGAAAAGCTTCCTAGAGGAGTTATTTCCCTGATCTAAAAGTAGGATTTAGCAAGGGGACAAGGATATGGGAAAAGGGCCTGTAGGCAATAGCAGCTGAATTACTAAAGTCTCAGGAGAAGATCATAATGTATTTATTCATGCAGCAGTATCTTCTGAGTGCTTACTATGTCCCAGGCATTGTTCTAGGTAATAAAATAGGAACAGCGAAAAAAAATAGACAAAGTTCTGCTTTCTTTCCATCTGTAGAGAAGGAGACCCTACTATAGACAGGTAAGTATATGGTAGGCCACATGGTAATAAGTGCTGTGGTGAAAAATAAGACAGCATAAATGAGACAGAGTGGGACTTAGTGAAATGGGTACCATTTTACTTGGGGGTGATCAGGAAAGGTGTGACTGATAGTTAACATTTGAGCAGAGACTTAAAATGAGAGAGTGAAATTGCAGAGTACAATAAGGGAAGAGTATTCTAGGCAGGTTAACTGTAAGTGAATACCCTTCCCCAGCACCTGCCCCACACAAGAAATAAGTGAAGGCCCCAGTGAGGTAGAACTCTGCTTGGTGTATGGTCAAAGAATAGCAAGGAGATCAATTTGGCTAGAGCGAAGTAAACAAAGAGCAAAGTAGTAGAGGAAGGGGAATGAAAGAGAAATAAAGAACCAAGTCATATGGGACTTCCTAAGTTGTTGCAAGAATATTGTCTTTTTATTCTATTTGACACACAAAACCATTGAAGAGTTTTGAACAAGCAATTCCATGATCTAAGTTACCTTTTAAGTTATACCTAAGTCAATCCTGGCTGCTGTCTTGAGAACCAGTTTTAGGATAGCAAGGGTAGAAGCAGCAATTCGGTAGCTCTTGGCAGGAATTCAGGTGAGATGATCTTGATTTCATTTAGAAGGTAGAGATATGAGAAGTAGTTAATTTGAGGTAATAGAATTTACTGAATTGATCAGATAATGGGTATGAAAAACAGAATTGTAGTTTACCGAGATTTTAGTGTATTACAGGAGGATCACATTTGGAAAGGAAAGCAACCTATGCATTTAGTTTTGGATATTAATACCATTTAGGCATCCAAATGGATATAGAAAGTATATAATCTGTTCATAGTTCAGAATGGAGAAGTGTGGGCTAGAAATAGAAATTTGGATATGTGAGGGAAAGGACAAGCTTTTGATCATTTTTGCAACATAATGTTTGCGGTGTAATGTAATAGGAGACGACTCCAGGCATCAGGGCTTCTTGACTTTTTCTATTTTATGACACATACAGAAAATAACATCTGTAGAATATGTGAGTAGATGGGTGAGGCTCTTTTTTCCAAGACTACTATTGTGAGGGTTTAGGGAACTCCACCTGCCAACAGCTCCCCTGGTGGTATTATCTGTCACTCATTCAAAGCATCACCAAGGACACTAATTGGGAAGCTCTGCTCTAGAGTAGTTGGGCCAAGATTAAGAACATTGAAACACTATCTTAATGAACTTAGGCTTTATCTAGAGGATAATAGGAATCACCAAAGAGTTTTTTTGCAAAAGTATGATCTAATAACATTTGTTTTAGATACATGCTTCTGAGACTCATAAAGGACAATTAAGGGAAAAAAATCCAGTCCATTTTAGTCTGATAGTTTGGTAAAAGTAAATAAATTATTAAAACAATTTTTAAATACAAGCCAAATATTTTATTAAATTCAACAGACATTAAAACTACTCTTCCAAGTTGCTATAAAAGTTTTTAAAAGCAGCAACAACTTAATGTCTATATTTGTCTTGTCGACCAGTAGCAAACTATTCATGAACTGGCATCCATATGAATGACACTTTTGAGTAGCACTGTTTGGTGTGGAGCATACTGACAGTAACAATAGTAGGAGAAAACATCTGTGGACACTATCAGTTGGGAGGACACCAAACATTTTTAGGTTTATTGAATAATTTGGTCTCAGGTAGTCGCACCTTGATCTGGCATAGTTTATGTTCAGCCATTTCTTGGTTGGTCAGGTTTGATTATTCGTCTTAATTTCAGTGGTGACCAGAGAGTTGTATTTAGGATGAAATATTTCTCAGGATGGAGTGACCTCTGTTGCCTGGGTTTTCACATCATTTGATTAGATCAGCTGGGTTTTTTTAGCTGTCCTTTATATAGAAGCAACTAACCATTTTGAAGCATGGAGGCCTCTCTGAATTGGCTAAACAAAGATGAGCAACGTGGTTAGTCCTTTCACACTGTTAGTGAATGAAACTATATGCTTGTCCTGGTAGAGCCAGAATTCCTTGGTTTTGGTTTTCGTTCTTTTTTTTTTTTTCCTCCTATTAGAAAGCACCACCATTTAAAAAGATGGATTCTCCTAGTTCATGTTCCAGTCTCTGTATTTTGAAAAACCTGGATATCACTGAAAATGAATACACTGATTTGACAGGAATGTCAGGTTACCAAGTGTGTCATTTAGTCAAACCCATTTCTCTTAATTTAAAACACTTTGTTTCCCTTCGAGAAGCAGGAGTTCACTTCAGTTAATATGGACTCTTCATGCCACCCCACCCTAACCTTACTAGCCCTAACATGAGCTGGTCCGTCAAGTCTTAGACAAGAATAGTGAGAAGGTAATATCAGTTCAGAACCTGTATTCTTAGGTAGCTGACAGATCTAAGAGTTCTGATTTGAGCTCTGAGTGAGGAGTCATTAAAAGATGGCTTTTGAGTATGCCATTGAAATTTGGGATTTGTTAGCTTATTAGCTGACTAACCTACATTTTGATACAGTCAGCAGGTGTCTGACTTTCTCACCAAGGCAGTCATTAGCTGTGTCAGAAAGGAGATAAACCAGAGGTTGGGTGGGCATAGTCGTGTACATATGTAAACCCTAAAGTCTGGGAAACTGAGACAGGAGGCTAGCAAGTTTGAGCCTAGCCTGGGTAAATCAGTGAAACTCGTCTCAAAATCAAAAAGGACTAGGGACGTGGCTCAGCGTAAAAGCTGTGGGTTCAATCCTCAGTACTTTAAAAAAAAAAACAACTTCTAGAGGCATTTGTTTGTATACACCTTTATGCAGAGATAATGTTCAAATTATTTAATAGTTGGTATGGTGGGCCAGTCTGCCAGCTAGAACATCTGCATTCTTCCTGACTGCTTTATTCAAAATTCTGGAGTGGCTATGTTTTCCAATAACCACATGAAGACACTGGGGAATCAGTGGTGAGTAGGCATTTCCTCAGGGGTTTTGCCTCAACCTCACCAGACATTTGTATGTTACAATGCTGGTGCCACTGCTGTTGGCTCATTATCTCCTGCTGGGTGTGAGGCCAGCTCTCACAGAAGAGATGTGCAGGAATAGGATCTGGCTGGCTGGCTGATTGGACTGCCCAATGGTAGATCTTTCTTGTCAAGACCCACTAGAGTTTCCCTACATCTGTGGCGGGAAGGGAAGAAAAACACTATTAGCCCTTAGGAGTCCATAAAGAAGTCAGAGAGTATCCAAGAGGTATTATTTGAGCGGTGGATGATTGCATGGGCACTAAACATAATGTAGGCTCGTTCCTGTAGGCTGTTTTGGGCTGCCAGTCATGTACCTGTTAGTTGATAGGTCAGTGAATCCTGAAAAAGGCTGGGCTGCAGACTTAGGAGGAGGCAGAGGGCACTATTTGCCAAGTAATGAGAATTTCAGTATTTTAACAAACTTTGGGGACACAAAGGAGTACCAGATTCTTGAAGTACCCATTGCAATTTATGTGTCCATAAAAAGTACATTTTCTCCAAATTCTTTTATGGAATCCACACTGTGATTTAAAAAATGCAGTGAATTTTTTAATGTATTACAGTAAAAGACACATTACCATTATTCCCTGTCAAAATACCTCGCCTCACTTTGAACACACTGATCCCATCATACTTGCCACTTTCTGAAGCAGTTCTGGAAGTCCTCTTTCATAATGATTTTTAGTTGCACTGTTGCGGCTGCCCTGTTGTCCTGAATTGATTCAAAACACCTTTGTGTCACCTTTTTGGAAGACCTAGAAGTTGCACAGTGCCAGATGTGAACATCGTGGATGAAGACACACCATGATGTTTTTACAAGCCTGCCTTTCCATTGGATAGCCCTTGATATAGTAGCATTCACTCTAATATTTGATCACACCTTGTAAAGGTATGATAGAGGACTTCCAGAACTTCTGCAGAAGGCAAGAATGATGGGGTAAATGTGTTTGAAGCTAAAGGGCGTATTTTGAGGGGAATTAATTGCAATGTGTCACTTACCGTAATACATTTTTTTAAACACACTGTATTTTGATCACTCCTTGTAGGTAGAGTCTCAGACTGACACAACAGTATGTACCACTGTATAGGTAAATAATGCCTCCCTCACTCCTGCTGTTGCCTAGAACCAATTGGTTACAACTTCTCCATCATCCTTGCTTTCCTGTGTATAGGGAGTAGAGTATGGACTCTCACTTGTACATATTGAATTGATAGTAGATGAGCCTCCGTGCTGCCAGTTTTAGAGACAAGTCTAAAAACTTGGAGAAAGTGATGGGAGCAAAGGATTTTGCTTGACATTCTGGCCAAGTAGGTTAGTGATAAAATTTAGGTCTTGGATTCCACAGCTAGAGCAGGATATTCTGCTTGGGGAAGTTAGTAGTGGAAAGGTGTAGATAGTCTGGAAAAACCATTGTCTTGGAAAAGCAGTTTCATAACTGATCTCAAGGGCTAGGAGGTAGAAGGTCCTAAGAGAGAATAAAAGAACAGTCTTAGAGGATGGAAAGTACAAAACCATTGAGGCAAATAGTATAAAGAATCTGTGGTATCTTTTTCAGCCACTTGATGCTTAAGGTACAGTGGATCTATATAAAGGTAGAGACTTCAAGGAAATATTGATGAATGTAGAGATGGTCTTTATTTGACTTTTAAACTTTTTGTAGAAAGTTAATAGAAATTATGTAGGAAATGAGAAACCCTAAGGTGAGTCCTTAGGAAACAGATGACAAAATATAATTGGTAATTATTCTCATGCAAAAACTGAAAGAGAAAGAGGATGTGGTGGAGATTCAAGCAGTAAAAAATTGAGCAGAGTTAAGTTTGAGTATATTGATTACAACTTGCCTAGCTGGAGGTGACAAAGATTAAAACATTGCTTTCTAAGTATAGCAAGTAACAAAGACAATGTAGTGAACAGAATGCTGCAATCACAATAAAAAATTAGAATCATTGGTCTCATTATGCTACAGTTTTGTGGTTTTTTGCAAGTTACTGTCCCAGAGCATTACTTACATTGCATATAAAGGTAATGTATTTTTCTTTTCTCCTATGAGTACTGTGAAAGTTAGTAAAATATTATATATGGATACTCTGGAATCTGCAAAAAAAAAAAGTTCCTGGTTTCTCTTTGACAGTGTTTAACAGGCTTTTGAAAAATAGGGTGTTGGAGCTAACGGGGATGTATTAGGACAAATCATTCAAATCTCATAGATAAGGAAAGTGAAGTCCAAATGTTGAATAACTTACTTCTTACAGTCAATGTAAGGGTGAGAAATGAGTACACCTAAGACTTCTTTCAATCATTTCTTTCCTATTCCAAAAATCTTCACTGTTGTGTAACATTAGCTTGTAGTGTTTTATAGTTCATCAATAAGTCTGAAATCTTGTCACTTGTCAAATTGGCTACCCAGAGAAATTCATGGAGATCTTATGGCAGTTATATGAAGGTTGATTTTCTTCTTAATTTATGTATTAAAATAGTGCGAAGTATGGTTGTAAATGGGTTCAGTTTTAGTCATTGAATTAGTACTCACACTCAACATTTTATTATGCAACCTTGCCAAGAAACCACTGTAATATCAATGTAGAGGGGCCATTATTTGATAAGAAACTTTGCTGTAATTTGGGTGTAGAGGAACTAGGGGATTCATTCAACTCAGCAATACCCAGCACAAGAAGTTATTAGTTTAAAACTTATAGTTTTAAATTATTTTATTGAACGAATGTGGTGATACAGGTTGTTGCTGAAAGCATAATAAATTCATGATTATAACCAATTTAAGCCATGGGTGTACTATTCATAGGTACATTACTTTTATGCAAATGAAAACATTCTGGGTATGTAGTTTAGCAGGAGAGTATGATTACCACATGCAAGACCCTGGATTTGATCCCCAGCACTGCAAAATTCAACTTATTCTACTTATGCAACAAATAAAGCACAGGTAGACAAAGGAATGAAAACTGAACCAAACAAGTCAAGCCTGGAAGACAGTCAGAAAACAAGTATGAACAGTCTTTTTGAAAAAAGAAAAGCCAGCTGAGTGTGATGGCTCATACCTATAATCCCAGCTAATTGGGAGGCTGAGAAAGGAAGACCAAAGTTCAAGGCGAGCCTTGACAATTTAGGGAGGCCTTGTTTCAAAATAAATGCAAGAATGGGTAAGGCTGTAGCTCAATAGTAGAGCATCCCTGGGCTCAATTCCCAGTATAGAACAGGGGAAAAAAGCCAAACCCATAGAAGAATGACCTGAATTATTTTTTCCTTGATGGCCGTAGACTTGAATCCACCACATTTCAACGTTTTAGAGCGTTTTAAAAATGTGGAGTTAAGAACATTAGCAAAATACAGCTTCTCCAGGACCTGGAATTGAGATATCTGGAAACAACAGCTTGGTGAAGAAAAAAAGAAGTAGATCTCTGGAAATAAGGAGGAAGTTGGCAGGAAATTAGAAACTACCGAGAAGCTTGAGAAATAGGCCACAATGCAGACAAAAGAACAAAGCAGTCTGGAAAGTTAACCTCGTGTCCTGGGGAAGGGAAGCTGTCTCCACTGTAAAAGGTAAGCCTGGAGAGGGTCAGCAGCCTCAGGGAGAAACAACAGACCCAGTGGGCAGCATTAGTACAAGAGAATCTCACACTTACTGTAACAAAAACAGTGTGGGGTTTCACTCTGAAAATGACTGCATGGCAGTCTAGATTTGGAGAAGAAATCCAGTAAAACCCCCACCATATATGAGAGTGGTTGTTTTCAGGAGCCATTTTGTGAAGGGGTTAGTTGTTTAATACTGAGCTACAGAACAACTACAGGCTTTGTGGGATGACTACCTCAGAGACTGTGTAGGAGACGGCTACAAGAGACAGTCATGGAGAGGGTGCAGACTAGACGAAGAACCTCTGAGAAACTTCAGCATAGGCCAGGAAACACACAGAGCCCCTGCCCTCCTTAGTGAGAAGCCAGGCCTTCATGTGGCTTCTGGCCGGGCATGGGTCTGAAGGTGCTGGCATCAAGTTCAGTGAACGGCCTGGCACCCTTCCTCACTGCCTAACTCCAACACAATGCAGTGGTCTGTTTGCCTTCCCCATCTCCCAAAGTGATCAGAGATACACCTTATTTTGGGATGTATGGACAGAGGCACTTCTGGAGCAGGGAGCACTTCACAAACTCAGGCTGAAAAGCAGCTGAAATGACTGCAGTCCAAAATGGACACTGCTGACCACTATGCCCAGCTAGAAGGCGGGCAGGATTCAGCATTTACACCCAAAAATGTGAGTGTGGAAACAAAATAGATCTTAATAGTGACTCACTGTCCCTCTCCCATATCTTATGGATTCCAATACTGTAGACCCTGGAAAGAAACAGTCATTCATAAACAGGGAGGAATTTTTCAGAACTCATTTCTCGCTCTCTTTTTTTCATTTTTGTGGATATTTAGGGGTATTCTTTTTTTCCTTTTCCTCTTTCATTTTCCTTTCAGTTTTTAAAAATCTTTTTGTTCTTTTCTGTTACTTTTGTCTAATTCTGTTAATTTTCTTTTATTCCTTAATAGGATCCTTTATCTCATTTTTCTCTCATCTTTGTTTTTTTTTTTTCAAATTTTACTTTTGTTTTCCTCTTCCCTAACCCTCCATTTTCACTAGCATTCTCTTTCTATCTATATTTAGTTGATTCTATGCTATTTTATTGAATTCTCTATTATTAATGGTGGTATAATTGTTACATTTAGTAGATATTTCTGGTACATCAATATTTTGTTTATCTTAGTGTTCATATTATTATTGCAGACCTCTTTTCTATTGTTAAGTGTGGTACAGAGGTAGCTTTTATTGGTTCTTATGGTGTGTCACTTTCTGCTTTGTCTTTGACTAGCCAATGAATACATGAAAAAAGCCGGACATGGTGACACACACCTGTAATCCCAGCACTTGGGAGGCCAAGGCAGGAGGATCACCACAAGTTCAAGGCCTGTGTGGACTACATAGTGAGTTCAAGGCCATCCTGCCCTACATAGCAAGACCCTGTCTCAAAACCGCAAAAAAAAAAAAAAAAAAACATGAAAAAATGATCAACATCTCTGACAAATTAAAACAACACTAAAATTCCATCTTACTCCAGATGGAATGGCTATCATCAAGAAACCAAATAACAATAAATGCTAGTGAGGTTGTGGAAGAAAAAAAGAATGCTTCTACATTGTTGGTGGGAATATAAACTAGTACAGCCATTATGGAAATCAGCTTGGAGATTCTCAAAGAAGTAAAAATAGAAATTCTATTCAATCAAGCTAGTCCCCATCTAACTATCTGCCTGAAAGAGTTAAATACATCATACTACAGTGATACATGCCTACTCATGTTTATAGCCATACAACTCATAATAGCTAAAGCTTGAAAGTATCCTTTATGTCCATCAACAGATGAATGGATTAAAAAAAAACTGTGATAGTTACTTACAGTGGAGTACTGTGCTACCATAAGGAAGGATACATTTGAGTCACTTGTAGGAGAATGGGTTTACCTTGTGACAACAATGTGAAATGAAATAAATCAGACAAGCTTAAATATCTCATGGTTTCTCTTAAATGAGAAATACAAAGTATAAATAAGGAGCAAAATAAAAAATAGGTAATAGGAAGTATGAAGATGGATCTTTGGCAAATGGGAAGAGGATTGAGGGGAAGGGAGGAAGTCATAAAAAGCATTAAGGTGTGTTATATACATAAACCAACTTCCCACAATGAATGTGATCATTCTGTACTGCAGACATGTACTAATAAAAATAAAAAAAAATAGAATTTCTTCTTTGGGACTTAAAAGGAAGCAATTACTTGTGAGGTCCTAGAAGGCAGATAGCCTGTCACAGACAGTTATAGTTCTGGAACACCACTTCACTTGCTATTTGTATGCTAGGATCTTGTTAAGACATAACGTGTCATGAACCAGAAAATGGAGGGAAAAAATCCATAGGTGTACTCTGAAGCATGATTTAAAACCATGCTCTTTAGGTGGACTTTTGAGGGGCAAAAATGGTGTTTAGTAGTCTCTACATTTATTGTGGCCAAAAGAAGAGTTAGGTGGATGGACAGGTGTGCGGTGACCAGCATCCCATGTCCTCAGTGTAAAAATGATCTATTGGGCTTCCCTTAACTGTTTGGACACAGAGATTAACTTAGATATAAATTATCCATAAATTCAAGGTTCATCTAAAAATATAGAAAAAAGTGGAGCAAAAGTAAAATCCCTTTTTAGTTCTCATCTCCATATTCAATTTCCTAGATAGGTTTAACAGTTTGGTGTGCTTCCTTCAGCCTCAGCCGTGTGTGTGTGTGTGTGTGTGTGTGTGTGTGTGTGTGTATGTAAAATATATACATGCTCTGGAGTCTATGGGAAAATACATATATATGCATATATACTCACATGACTAGACAAATAATAAATATGCATACATACTGAGTGGCCACCTGCTGCGTCTCAGAGGTGGTAGTAGATGCTCTTTTACACCATGCACAGACCCAAAAAGAGCTCACTTATTCAGTAAACACTTCGTTATGGACTTCGTTTAGAACATGACTAAAACACCAAAAGTAAGAAAGAGGTTTCTGATTTGCTAAAGTAGATATCACATACTCTACACAACCAAATCTAGTAACTTTCAAAGCCCTATCTCTCTGAGGCAATTTACATTTTTTGGTTTGGTTTTGGTTTTGGTTTTGGTTTTGGTTTTTTGAGACAGGATCTTGCTGTGTAGCTCAGACTGACCTCAAACTCACAGTGATCCTCCTGCCTCCGCCTCCTGAGTGCTGGGATTGTAGGTGTGCCGTTGTGCCTGACTGCAATTTACATTTTTGTACAAAAATCCAACGAAGTGAGTTTAATGGTTTCCCTACCCTATGTATTTTGCAGTAGCGTGTGGCTGTAGGCAAGGCTGGCAAGAAAAATATAAAACATTAGATCAAAAGTGTGAAAACATTTGAGGATACAAAAACACTGTAAAATGGAAATAGAAAAATCAAAAAGCTTAACTGCATAGAGAAAGTAGTCCCCAAACATTGAAAGCCATTTGAGATATAAAACTTTACAGTTCAGTACAGTACTGGTAACTTATTTATAGTGATAGTATATGGAAGACAGAAAATGACACGTATTTATTTAAATCACAAGGAATGTAAGATACTTTCTACTGAATAGAATTGTCCATCAGATGACTAAGTTGTATATTATTTTTAATGTTAAAAATAGGGCTATTAAATATATATGCATCTTTCTTGCTTTCTATCATTTGTATTTGCAAAAATGATGGGCTTAAAAGGAAATACCAAATTTTAAATGTACAAGATCTTAAATTTGTAATTTTTTAAAAATTATTTATTTATTTATTTATTTTTTTGGTGCTAGGGATCGAACTCAGGGCTTGTGCTTGCAAAGCAAGCACCCTTACCAATGAGCTAAATCCCTAGCCCCTTAAATTTGTAATTTTGAGGCCATCTACTTTTGGAAATTTTTTATTCTTTAAGGGCATTATACTTATGAATCTCGTATTTGAAAAGGTTCAGAAATGTAGTTGTGCCAGGTATGCTGGCACATGTGGTAATCCCCACACTTTGTGAGGCTGAGGCAGGAGGATATCAGGTTCAAGTCCAGACGGGGCAACTGTGTGAGACCCTGTCTCAAAATAAAAAAAATTTAAAAGGTCCTAGGAGTGTAGCTTAGTGGCAGAGTGCCCATGGGTTTAATCACAAGTACCACAAAAAATAATTGTAGAAATGTAGTTGCTAAGTTTATTTTTAAAACAACAGCTGTGACTGTTTTAAATAAATATGTTGAGAATTTGAAAAGTTGTAGTAAACCAGACCATCATAATAGTGCCTTCTATTAATGAAATGTACCCACTCATGAATTTGTGATAGGAAAATTACTCTCCTCCTTGAGCCCAATATATAAATGACTTTTCCACTTAATCATATTAACTTCTGATGAGGTTTTGACTGTGTAGGAAAAATGATTTTTTAAAAATTTGTGATGTTTTGAAAAAAATCTTTTGAAAATTCTAAGTCCTAAAGGTGATAGGATTGTTTTTCATTCAAGGTCATGCACAGGTATTACATATCTTATTTTGGGTTTATGACAAGCAGTCAAACAAGCCATTTTTCTTTTCCTATAGTTTTCAGAAAGTCATGTGGCACTTAATTTGTTGCTTTCAGGTTGTCATAGGCCTTTTGGGGAATATGTAAAAGCTTTTTTTCACTTTGTGCACCTTTTTTGTGTGTGCAAATTCCTTAAGTGGCTAGTTTAATTAGGAAGAACTTCTAGGGAGTAACACTTTTTGCAATTTTTATTATTGTTGTGATCGTCAGGTTTTTATATTTTTGCCCCATTTTTATTGGCTTAACTACTTTGTTGACTAAAGTTTCTTTAGTATGACTAGTCCATCAAAAGGCACTGTTAGTCATCTCAAATTATTAGAATTTAATCTACATGTACAGAAATTATTCATCCTTTTTGTATTTAACAAGTGAGTCAGGCAGTTAACAGTAATGTCGGAAATTGTGAGCCTTCGCAATTTCATCGTGACTGTGTAATTCATGATGACTGAGGGAGTGATATTGCATAGTGTTTAAGAATGCACACTTAAATGCCAGCTTCTATCTACCAGTTGTTTGGGAAAATTACTTAAATTTCTAAGTCTTCATTTTTACAGTACTGAGGATTGAACCCTACATAACCAGCCAGTTTTAAATTTTAATTTACTGTGAGTCAGGGTCTCACTTTGTTGCCCAGGTTGGCCTTGAACTAGTGATCCTTCTGCCTAAGCCTTTTGAGTAACTGGGATGATAGATGTGGGATACCACATCTGGCTAAATCAAAATATCTTCTAATTGTAAAGTTGAGTGGTTTGTAATACCTACCTCATAGAGTTGTCATGAAAATTAAATGAGATAGTACATGTAAAACATGCATAGTAAGTGCAATGAACCATGATAGGACTAATAACTGGGATAAGATGAATCATTTGAAATACAGAAAATGTCTGAAAGAAATAGCAACACTTTGCCCCCTTTCTCTGCAAAAATCTCAAACCAATGAGTTTCTCTATCTGGAATCTGTTTGGCTTTCTCAGGTTCTGAACCACTGTTTTAGCAACATAATCCTCCTGCTCTTAGCTGAGGCTACTGGAGAGAGTATTTTCTTCCTTTAGGCAGGATAAAAAAATGAGAATTTAATTACAAACCTAAAATCGTAACATTTCTACCTATTCATGTAAGTTACCAAATAAGCTCAGATAAAAGTAACAGCTCAAGCATAAGGCCCTGAGTTTGATCCCCAGCACCGAAAAAAAAAAAAAAAAAGCAACAGCTCCCACTGCTCAGCTAGTGAAATTCTTCTTCCCACTGGTACTATCCTAAATATGTAGTGGTAAGATGGAGCTGGGAGCAAAGTAAACAAAATTTTACAGGAAATGGAAGAAGACAAGCACCAGGAAATCACATGGTCTATTAGAAAGTGTTACGTGTAAAGGAGAAAGCTAATGCAGGAAGAGGAGGGTAAGGAGTGCCTGACCTAGTGTAAAGAGTATGTGTGTAGAGAGGAACGGAATGGGTAAAGGTAGTGGTTGCAATTTTAAGTAAGGGAGCCAAGATGGGTCTTTCCTATGAAGGTGATATTTGAGTACTGTAGTTGTGCTAATTTTGGTTTAAACATTTATTAAAGAAATTCTTGGGCAATTCACACGTAACTTTTTAGCTGTTTATTATATATATGACCACACAACAAAATTAATTAGCTGCACATTTTCATTAGTGAGCAGTGGATATCTGTAAAGCAATATTCAGTGTGTAGTTACTTTTTTGGCAGTGAAAATGAGTTACATGTATTTTTAAAAATTCAGGGAATTGGCCAAAGCTTGGGCAGTTAAACCAGATTTGAAATGGAAGCAAGGAGACATAACTGATAGAATTGAAGGTAATGTATTAGTATATGAAACTAATTTACTCTGGCTTATATGCATGCAACAGTGTGATCTTGTCATTTTCCATATCTGAAGCAATCACATTGAAATAATGAGAATTTTCTGGTGTTGGCTCTTATATTTACATCCTTGATCAATGTTGAATTGAATTTTGTTTATGGTGTGAGGCAGAGTCCAACTTAATTCTTTTGCATGTTATCAAACACCAGAATAGCAGACTGTTCTTTCCCTATTGAATTATTTGTCAAAAATCAATTGTCAGTACATAAGAGTTTATTTCTGGACCCTCAATTCTTTATTTTTATTGATATTTTTAGTACATAATGATTACATTCATTGTGGGGAACTGGTACATATACAAAAACACATCTTACTTCTTTTTTTGTCACCTTTCCCTACTCCTCTGCCCCCTAAATCTCTTGGTTCCCTTCCCATTTCCAAAAGCTCTACCTCCCTACTTCCTATTATCTTTTATTTTTACTCTTTAACTTATTTATACTTTTGGTTTCTCATATAACAGAAACGACATGATATTTAAGCTTGTGTGTCTGCTTTATTTGACTTAAAATTATGGTCTTAAAGTGCATCTATTTTCCTACAAATGACTCAAATTTATCCTTCTTTATGGCAAAGTAGTGCTTCATTGTGTATAAATACCACATTTTCTTTATCTGTTCATCTGTTGATAGACATATAGGCTGCTTCCAAAATTTGGCTGTGATGAAATGAGTTTCTATAAACATGGGTATGCTTGTATCACTGATATCTTTTAACTCTTTCAGGAAGATACCTAGAAGTACAATAGCTAGGTCAAATGGTAATTCTATATTTAGTTTTTTTGAGGAATTCCCATACTGATTTCTTTAGTGTTTGTACCAGCTTACGCCCTCACTAACAATGAAGAAGGGTTCCTTTTTCCCTGCAGCCTTACCAGCACTTATTATTTGATTTCTTGAAGATAGCCATTCCTGCTAGAAGGAGGTGGAATCTCAGTGTTGTTTTCATTTGCATTTCTCAATTGGCCAGAGATGTTGAACATTTTTTCATGTATTTATTGGCCATTTGTACTTCTTCATCTGAGAAGTGTTTATTCATTTCTGATGCCCAATTTTGATTAGGTCCTTAAATTTGGGGGTTCTTTTTCTTTCTTTTTTTTTATTTCCTTATATATTCCTGATATTAGTCCTTAGTCTGAGGAGTAGCTGGAAAAATTTTTTCCCCATTCAGTAGGTTGTCTCCTCACTCTCTTGGTGATTTTCTTTGCTGTGCAGAAGCTTTTTAATTTGATGTGATCTTATCTGTTATTTCTGTGCAACTGGGGTCTGTTCAGAAAGTCTTTACCTACACCTATGTTTTTAAGATTTTTACCTATTTTGTCTTCTAGCAGATTAAGTGTTTCTGTTTTAATATGTAGATCTTTGATCCATTTAGATTTTAGTTTAGTACATGGGGAGAGATGGGTCTAGGTTCAATCTTTAGCATGTGAATAGCCAGTTTTCCCAGCACCATCTGTTTGAGAGGCTGTCTCAAATGAAAAGATTTGGCTGCTTTGGCTAAGATAAGGTAATTAAGTGTGTCTGGATTGTTTCTGCACCCTTTATTCTGTTCTACTGATGCACAAGTCTGATTTTTTCCCTCAATACCATGCTGGTTTTTTTGAGGGTTTTTTTTTTTCATTTGTTTGTTTTGTTTTTTTGAGACAGGGTCTCACCATGTAGTTCAGGCTGGCCTGAAACTCACTATGTAGCCCAGACTGGCCTCAAAACTCATGGCGAACTGTCAGGCATGGTGGCACATGCCCGTAATCCCAACACTCGGGAGGCTGAGGCAGGAGGATCACTGTGAGTTTGAGGCCAGCCTTGGCTACATAGTGAGTTTGAGGCCCTGACTTAGAAAAACAAAACAAACAAACAAAAAGTCATGGTGATCCTTCTGCCTCAGCCTCCTGAGTGCTGGGATTGCAAGTATATGCCACCACATCCGGCTTTTTTTTTTTTTAATCACTGTGGCTTTCTAGTATAAATTGAAATCTGGGATTATGATGCCCCTTCCTTACTCTTGTTGCCCAAAATTGCCTTTGCTACTCTAGGTCTTTTCTGGTTCCATTTAAATTTTAGGATTCCTTTCTGTAGTTCTGTGAGAGATTTTGTGTTGCTATTTTGGATTGGGATTGCATTAAATCTGTATTACAGTTTTAGAAGTATGTGCATTTTGACTATATTGGTTCTGCCAATCCAGCAGCAGCAGTTATCTTTCCATCTTCTGATCTCCTCTTCTTCAGAGTACTGTAGTTTTCATTGCAAAGGTTGGGGTTCACTTCCTTGGTTGGGTTGATTCCTAAATATTTCCTTTTTCTTGATGCTATTGTGAAAGGTATTGCTTCCCTAATTTCTTGGTGAATTTATTACAGATGTACAGGAATACTATTGATTTTTGAGTGCTGACGTATCCTGCTATGCTACTGAATTTGGTTATTCTAGGAGTCTTATGGTGGAGTTCTTGGGGTCTTCTATGGAGAGGATCATGTCACCTGCAAATAATGATAATTTAACTCCATCCTTTCCTATCCATATCTCTTATATTTCTTTTTCTTGCTTCATTGCTCTAGCTAATGTTTTGAGAACTATATCAAATAGGAGCAGTGATAGTAGAATCCTTGTCTTGTTCCTGACTTTAGAAGGAAAGCATTTAACTTCTCTCCATTTAATACAATGCTGGCCATTGGTTTGTCATATATGGCTTCTATCAGATTGCAATAAAGATTTATTGAGATAATCATGTGATTTTTCTCCTTGCTTCTGTTTATGTGGTATATTACATTTAGTGATTTGCATATGTTGAACCATCCTTGCATCTGTGAGATGAAGCCTACTTGGTCATGATGTGTGATCTTTTTGATGATTTGCTGCATTCTGTTTGGAGTATCTTTTTGAGGGTCTTTGACTCTATATCCATTAAAGAGATTGGCCTCTAGTCTTTTTTGGTTTGGTCCTTTTCTGGTTTTGGAATCAGGTTGATGCTTGCTTCCATGAATGACTTTGGGAATACTGCTTCCCTTTCAATATCATTAAAATATTTGAGGAATATTTGCATTAAGTATTCTCTAAATTTCTTGTAGAATTGAGCAGTGAATCCATGGTGACCTTGGCTTTTCTTAGTTGGTAGGTTTTTTTTTGTTTTTTGTTTTTTCTTGTGACTGATACTGGATATTTAGTGTTTTTATATCTTCTTGGTTCAACTTTGGTAGTTCATATGTGTCTAGGAATCTATCCATTTCTTTTGAGTTTTCCATTGTGTTACTGTACTGGTTCTTAAAGTTGTCACCAGTGATCCTCTGGATTTCAGCAGAATCCATTGTGACTTTGCCTTTGTTACTTCTAATTTCATGGATTTGGGTCTTATTTTGGTAAGAGTGGCTAAATATTTGTCTATTTTGTATTCTTTTTAAATTTTTTATTCTTTCAAAGAAATAACTCTTTGATTCATTGATTCTTTGGGTTTTTAAATCTCAATTTCATTAATTTCTGCTGGGATCTTTATAATTTCCTTCCTCATACTAGCTTTGTATTTTGATTGCTCTTGTTTTTTTAGGACCTTGAATTGAAGTACATGATTAAGCTACTTATTTCTGCTCACTCTGTTTTTGTGCTGTGGGCATTCACCACTATAAACTTCCCTCTTACAACTTCTTTCATTGTGTCCCATAGGTTCTGGTATGTTGTACTAGTGTTATCATTACATTCTATGAACAGTCTCATTTCCTCCTTAACTTCATCTGTGATCCACTGATTATTCAGGAGGAGGAGGGTGTTGTATGGCTAGACGTGGTGGCACTCGCCTGTAATACCAGCACTAGGGAAGCTGAGGCAGATCACCAGGAGTTCAAGGCCAGCCTGGGCTACATGCTGAGTTCAAGACAAGTCTGGACTGGAAAAAAAAAAAAAGTATTCTTTAATTTCCATGTGCTCGTATAGTATCTGTGGTTTCTTTTGGCTTTCTAGTTCCATTGCAGTATGATCTGATAATATGCATGAGATATTTTTTACATTTAATTAAACTTGTTTTATGGGCTAGTATGGCCTATTTTGGAGAAAGTCTGATGTACTTACTGAGAAGAATGTATATTCTGTTGTTGGATTGAGCACTGTAGACATCTATTAAGTCCATTTGTTTGAAGGTTCAGTTGAATTCTAATATTTATTTGTTGATTTTTTTTGTCTAGTTGATCTATTTGTGTCAGTGGGGTATTGAGGTCCCTATTACAGTCCTACTGGTGTTACAGTCCTACTGGTGTTTATCTGATTTTTTGTGTCCAGTAGTGTTTGTTTTATGATGTTGGGTATGGTGGTATTTGGTGCATGTGTTTATAATTGTCATCTCTTCTTGTTGAATTGTTCCCTTAACCAATATGTAGTGATTTTCTGTTCACTTTTGGTTTGAAATTCACTTTGTCCAAAATTAGGATAGTTTCTCCTTCTTTTTTATGGTTCATGTTGCGTGGAATATTTTCCCCATCCTTTGTTTTTTAGTTTGTGAATTCCTTTATGAATCAACTGTGTTTATTCTATACTGCATATGATTAGGTTTTGTTTCTTGATCCATTTTGGCAATTTGTGTCTTTCGATTGGGGAATTGAGACCATTCACACTGAGTTATTACTGAAAGGTGTTGACTTTTTCTTGCCATTGCATTATTTTCTTGTAACTAATTTCCTTATATTTTTTCACTTTTGGTTAGCTGCTCATTCCTCCAGGTGTATTTTTGATGTGTTGGCATTGTTGGCTTCATTGTCTTTTTCTAGGATATTCTTGAAAATTTTTTGTAATGCTGGTTTGGTGGTCATAAATTTATTGAGGTGCTCCTTGTCCTGGAAATACCTTATTTCTCCATGAATTTTGAAGGAAAGTTTTGCATCATACATGATTTACAGTTACAAGTTGTTATCTTTTGGAGCCTGAAACACTTCAGTCTAAGCCATCTTGGCCTTTAAAGTTTGTGTTGAGAACTCTGCTGTAATTCCAATGCGTTTACCTTTATATGTGATCCACTGCCTTTCTCTAACAGCTTTTAAGATTTTGTCCTTCTGATGGGACTTCTGGTACTTTGAGTATAACGTGGTGCAGAGAGGTTCTGTTTTGGCCATGGCTATTTGGTGTTCTATATACCTCACTTATCTGTACATTTATATCTTTCCCTATGTTTCAGAAGTTTTCTACCATTATTTCTGTGAACAGGCTTTTAATGCCATTTGTATTGTCTTCTGAATTTTCACTCATTTCAGTTACTCTTAGATTTCTCTTCTTGGACCATCTAGCAGCTGTTGAATCCCTTGTTCATGTTCTCTTGTTGCTTTTAAGGTATCTTGGAGTAGTTGGTCCTTATGGCATTATTATCTTCTAGTTAAGAAATTCTGTTCTCACATTGGATGTTTCTGCTACTTGTACTTTCAGTATAATTTTTGTTTTTTAATTTACCAAGAACATGTATTGGTGCATTGTAGATATACATAATGATCACATTCATCATAGTTAATTTGTACCTGTACATGATATATCTTGGTTCCCCACTTCCCCACCCCTCCCTTCCACTCCCCCTCCCTTCCTTATTTAAAATAGCTTTATTTACATTCTTTCATTTTTTTCCTGCTTTTTCTTTTCCTTTCTTTTTTCCTTCCTTTCTTTCCCCCTCCTCTCTCTCTAGTTCTCTTCCCATTTGAGTATTATCTTTCTTTTTACAGTATCTATTATACCTTTTTGTCCTTATTTACATTTATGGTTTCTCACATCAGAGAAACAATTTGATATGTACTCATGTGTGCCTGATTTATTTCGCTTAAGAGTATGTTCTCAAGGTGTATTCATTTACCTATAAATGTTTTAAGTTTATCCTTTTTTATGGCAGAGTAGTACTCATTGTATTAAAAAAAAACCCACATCCTTTAGCCATTCGTTAGTTTCTGGACATTTGGGTTGTTTCCAAGATTTAGCTATTACAAATTGTGTTGCTATGAACATAGTTGTTCATATATCACTGTGGTATGATGATTTTAATTCTTCTGGGAAGATACCAAGCAGAAGAATAGCTGGGTCAAATGGAACCTCTAGTTGTAGTTTTCTGAGGAATCTCCACACTGATATCCACAGTGGTTGGACCAGTCTACATTCCTACCAACAGTGGGTGGAGGAGGGTCCATTTTTCCCTGAAGCCCTACCAGCATTTTTTATTGGTTGATTTTTTGATAATAGCTGTCCTTTCTGGAGTGAGATGGAATCTTAGTGTTGTTTTGATTTGCATCTCTCAAATGACCAGTGATGTTGAACACTTTTTCATATATTTATTTGCTATTTTTATTTCTTCATCTGAGAAATGTTTATTCATTTCAGAATGGGCATTTTTGGATAGGGTCTTTAAATTTGAGGGCTTTGATTTTTTTTTTTTTTTAGTTCTTTGTATATGCTAGATGTTAGACCTTTGTCTGAGGGACAGCTGGCAAAATTTTTTCCTACTCTGTGGATTGTTGTCTGTCTCTGTTGGTGATTTCTTTTGCTGTGCAAAAGCTTTTTAATAAGATGTGATCCCAATAGCTGATTTTTTGTATTATTTCCCGTGCAGTCTGAGTTTTGTTAATGAATTTTGTTCCTACATCTACGTCTTCAAGAGTTCTTCCTATTCTATCTTTCAGCAGATTTAATGTTTCTGTTTTAATGTTTAGATCTTTGATCCATTCTGATGTTAGCTTAGTACATGGTGAGAGACATGTATCTAGCTTTAGTTTTCAGCATGTGGCAAGCCAGTGTTTCCAGCACCATTTATTAAAGAGGCTATCTTTCTTCCAGTGAGGGTGTTTGACTCCTTTGTTGGAGATGAGGTATTTGAATGTGTTTAGAGTTGTTTCTGCATCTTCTAACCTGTTCCATTGGTTCTCAGGTCTGTCTTCGTGCCAGTACCATGCTGTTTTTAATCACAGAAGCTTTATGGTATGATTTCAAGTTGGGGATTATGATGCCCCCTGCCTTATTCCTGTTGCCCAGGATTGCTTTTGCTATTCTTGGTCTCTTCTGGTTCCAGATGAATTTCATGATTGTTTTCTCTAATTCTGTGAAGTATGTTATTGGTATTTTGATTGGAATTGCATTAAATCTGTATAGTAATTTAGGAAGTATGGCCATTTTCACTATACTGGTTCTTCCTACCCAAGAACATGGGGTATCTTTCCATTGGCTGAAATCTCTTTCAATTTCCTTTTTTAGAGTACTGTAGTTTTCAATGAAAAGATCTTTTACTTGTTTTGTTAGATAGATTCCTACATATTTCATTTTTTTATGTGATTGTGAAAGGAATATCTTTCATTATTTCTTTCTCAGTGAGTTTGTTATTGGTATATAGGAATGTTATTGACTTTTGGGTGTTGACTTTGTATCCAGCTATGTAACTGAATTTAGTTATTAAATCTAGAAGTTTTCTGATGGAATTTTTAGGGTCTTCTATGTAGAGTATCATGTCATCTGCAAATAATGATAGTTTAATGTCTTCTTTTCTTATCTTTATTCCTTTTATTTGTTTCTCTTGCCTGATTGCTCTGGCTAATGTTTCTAGAACTATATTGAATAATAGTGGTGATAGTGGACAACCTTGTCTTGTTCCACATTTTAGTGTGAAAGCTTCCAGTTTCTGACCATTTAGTTTGATGTTGGCTGTTGGTTTGTCATAGATGGCTTCTATCAGATTTAGATATAGACCATCTATTCCTAATTTCTGTAGAGTTTTTATCATGAATGGGTGTTGGATTCTGTCAAATTCTTTTTCTGCATCTGTTAAGATGATCATGTGATTTTTGTCTTTGATTCTGTTGATATAGTGTATTACATGTATTGATTTGCATATGTTGAACCATCCCTGCATCCCTGGGATGACTACTACTTGGGCGTAGTGTATAATCCTCTTGATAATCCGTTGCATTCTGTTTGCTAGTATCTTACTGAGAATTTTTGCATCTATGTTCTTTAGGGAAATTGGCCTGTAGTTCTCTTTTTTGGTTGGATCCTTTTCTGGTTTTAGTATTAAGGTAATACTTCCTTCAGGAATGATCTTAAAAGTACTGCTTCCTTTTCAATTTCCTTAAAGAGTTTGAGGAATAGTGGTATTAGATCATCACTGAATTTCTTGTAGAATTCAGCTGTGAAACCATCAGGACCTGGACTTTTCTTTGTTGGTAGGTTTTTAATTACCTCTTCAATTTCAATGGCTGATATTGGGTTATTTAGTATTTTTAATCTCTTCTTGATTTGGTTTTGGTAGTTCATATGTTTCTAAAAATCTGTCCATTTCTTCAGTATTTTCCATCTTGTTTGAGTATAGGTCTCGAAATAGGTGCTGATTATCTTTGGATTTCCGTGGGGTCAGTTGTGACTTCACCCCTTTCATTTTTTATTGCATGGATTTGGGTCTTTTCTTTCCTTTTTTTGGTAAGACTGGCTAAGGGTTTGTCTATTTTATTTAATCTTTCAAAGAACCAATTCTTTGATTTGTTGATTCTTTGTATTGTGTTCTTAGTCTCCATTGCATTAATTTCAGCTCTAATCTTAATAATTTCCTCTCTCATATGAGCTTTGAGTTTGATTTGTTCTTCTTTTTCTAGACATTTGAGGTTCAACATTAAATTGTTTATTTGAGCTTTTTCTGTCTTCCTGATGTGGGAGTTCAACGCAGTGAATTTCCCTGTGGCACTGTTTTCATTGTATCTCGTAGGTTCCAGTATGTTGTATTGGGATTATCATTAAACTGTGTAAATAGCTTAATTTCTTCTTTAAGTTCTTCTGTCACCTGGCTGTTGTTTAGAAGGATGTTATTTAGCTTACATGTGTTTATGTGGTTTTTTGGGTTTCTGTTACCATTGAATTCCAGTTTTACTGTGCTATGGTCTGACAGTATGCATGGTATAATTTCATTTCCCTTACATTTTCTTAAACATGCTTTATGAGCTAGTATGTGGTCTATTTTGGAGAACATCCCATGTACAACTGAGAAGAATGTGTATTCTGCTGTTGTGGGGTGGAACACTCTGTACACATCTGCTAAGTCCATTTGATCATAGATTTGATTCAGTTTTGATATTTGTTAGTTTTTATCTAGTTGATCTGTCTATTTGTGATGGGGGTATTGAAGTATTTCATTATAACTGTGTTAGTGTTTATTTGATTGTTCATGTTCCTTAATATTTGTTTTATGTAGTTAGGTGCACTGATACTTGGTGCATAAATATTAATGATTATTATTTCTTCCTCTTGGAGTTTTCCCTTGAGATGTATGTAGTCACCTTCTTTGACCCTCTTGATCAGTTTTGATTTGAAGTTCACTTTGTCTGAGATTAGGATAGCTACCCCTGCTTTTTTCTGGGTTCCTGTTGCATGAAGTACTGTTTTCCATCCTTTGATTTTCAGTCTAAGAATTTCCTTTTGAGTTAAATGTGTCTCTTGTATGCAGCATATTGCTGGATCTTCTTTCTTGATCCATTTTTCTACCCTGTTCCTTTTGATTGGTGAGTTGAGACCATTTACTTTGATGGGAACAACTTGGTGCTTGATCATCGGACCAAGAGGCTTGAGCCGGCCAGTCTGCAGCCTCCCCAGCCACAGATCCACACCAGCTCTGCCTGCACACCAGCAGGGTGAGACTCAAGTAATGCAGTAAAGATCTTGGACAGACGGCACTGTTGCCTCACTCTATCTTTTTTTTTTTTTAACATTTCTCTTCTGATCTAAACTATTACTACCTGATAAAGCCAACAATACCCACACCACTGAGGAAAGTTTTAGAGACATAAAGGGTAAGGAGATGTGGGCCGGCTACCAAGGATCTCCCAGAGAGCTTCAGTCTGAAAACTGCCCCAGCCTCCGTGCCTGGAGGCCAGGATCAACACAGTACCCAGCACTAACCACTGCAGATGCGGCAGGGTTGACAAGCACAGAATCAGGTTTTGGCCTGTGCACCTGCACAGAGTGGTGGACATCAGAGAAATTCCACTATATATATATATATATAAATAATATGTATACATTATTTATATATATACACACACATATATATGTGTATATATATATATGTATATATAATATATGTACATATTTGTTTTGTTTTTCCTTTTATTTTTTCTTTCTCTTATTCATTCTGTTACTTGTCTGATGTGTTGTTCTTTTCTGCCTATTCTTTCTTGTTGCTTAAATTTTTAATTTTAATGACTCATACCTTGCTCATATCTTGCCTTCCTTAACCAATGCTGTGATTTTTCTTTCTCTTTTCATTTTCTCACTCCCTTTCATTTCTCATATGAGTGAATATTTTCTAGATTGTACATGGTGTTTGACCCACTACTCCCACCCTTCACTCTTCCTAAACTATCTACTCAAGTTTCCCAAAGTATAAGTAGCATCCTTTTATCCTTAAGTCTTGCCTCTACTAGAATTGTCTTCATTGACCTCTCTACCTTTTCCTATACCTTGTTATCCCCCCTACACATAGGGTAAAAACCACTTTATTAACAGAAAACCCACTACATACAAATTCCTGGTTTATATTGGATTCTGCTTTATAACTGTGTTGACCTTGCTTATATGGTTAAGGATGCAAAGTTAATAGTTACCACAGTTGGTCAATTTCATGAATGTAATTAATGCTATTGCTAATGTACTAGTGTAACAAGGCTGTTATATTGGTTATAACCAGTTGTACTTTCTCATATGGTAATACTGTAATCTGTTGTAATAATCATTAACATAGTTCAGGGTCTTGAGACAGACTCAAAACCCAAGAACCACATATACCTAGAAGACACTAAAGGAGCAGACTTCTCCTTGGAAAGCATTGATATTTGTCTTTAAGTAACCTCCCATAAACAAAATACAAAAATCAACACTGAAACTAAAAGGGAGGAAATACAGGTATAAGGAAAAATGACGAGATCCAGAAGTAAAACATAACCCCAGATCCCCAACCCACCTAGAATAAATCCAGCAGGCAATGAAATAGAGGAAATCAGAAAACACCCAACCAAACTTTCAGAAATGATAGCAGCAGAAGTTAAAAAAAAGAGAGAACATCAGAATAGAAATAATTGGCCAAGTTAAGAAGGAGATGATGATCATAATGAAAGACCTGCTTAGTGAGTTTAGACACACATGAAAAAAGAGAGGAGCTTAGAAAAACAATGGAAAACTTGACCACTCAACTCAGAAAAGAAATGGAACCCATGAAACAGATCCAAACAGATAGCTAAGAAATCAGAAACTTTCCTGAAAGTATACGCGGTAGATTAAATGAAAGTGAAGACAGAATCTCAGACCTAGAATACAGGACTGCAGTTCATGACCAGGAAAAGGAAAACTTAAAAATAGCTAGACACTATGAAAAATCAGTACAACAACTACAAGATGATGCAAAGAAGAACAACATAAGATTGACTGGAGTGAATGAAAAAGAAGGAGACAGTGCAAAGGGTATATAGAGATTATTTATAGAAGTAATGACAGGAAACTTTCCAAGCGTGAGAACTTGACATACAGATAAGTGAGGCATATAGATCCCCAATTACCCATAACCAAAATAAATTTACACCAAGACATATAATAATCAAGATTCCAGAAATTCAACAAAAGAACAGGATACTGAAAATTGTAAGAGGAAAAAAAAATCACCTATAAAGTTAACCCATCAGAATTACAGCGGAGTTCTCAACACAAACCCTTAAATCAAGGAGAGCCTGGAGAAAAATATTTTAAGCCTTAAAAGAAAATAATCTCCAACCCAGATTGATGTACCCAGCCAAATTATCTTTCAAATTCAACAATGCGATAAGATACTTCCACAACAAAGAACAACTGAAGAAATTCATGACCTCCAAACCACCTCTACAAAATATTTTGAAGGATATCTTAGAAAAGGAAAAAGGCAACTATAATTACAAGGACGCTAATAAAAAGTATCCACCAGGCAAGACAAGCAGTTAAACTTAGGTGAAACACAGAACCAACAACGGAAAAGATCTATGACAACAATAAGTCAATATATGACAGCTGTAACCATCATGGTAAATGGTCTCAACTCCCTAATCAAAAGAAACAGACTAGCAGAATGCATATTGATTTTGTAAAAGGTGAAAGATTTATATGCTCTGAAGAGAAACCAGAGTATATGTGTATTGATTTTGTATCCTGCCACTTTCCTGAATTTTTTTTTTTTATCAGATCCAGAATTCCGGTGGAGTTTCTGGGATCTTCTATATAAAGAATTGAATTGCAAATTGGGTGATTTGACTTCTTTTTGTATTCGTGCCATTTTATTCCTTTCTTCTAATTCCTCTGGCTAACGTTTCAAGAAGTACATTGAACAGGACTCTTGAGAATAGACACCCTTGTCTTGATCCAGATTTAAGAGAGAATTCTTTCAGTTTTGTTAATATTTTATTTAGCCAGGCATGGTGGCACATGCTTGTGAATCCCAGAACTCTGGGAGACTGAGGCAGGAGATGCAAGTTCAAGCCTGGCCTAGGTAACTTGACAATTTAGTGAGATCGTGTTTCAAAATAAAAAATTAAAAAAGAGGTAGGAATATAGCTCAGAGGAGAGCCTTGGGTTCAAACCGCAATATTTACATATATATATATATATATATATATATATATATATATATATAGTGTATATATATATAGTGTGTATATATATATATACATAAAAACACAATTTAACATGTAACAAATATTTTTAAATTGTTAATGAAATATTTTACAATTTTTAAAAATCATACTGACTCTGGGGCTGGGGGTTTAGCTCAGTGGTTAGAGTGCTTTCCTTGCAAGTGCAAGGCCCTGAATTCGATCCTCAGCACCAAAAGAAAAAAAAAATCATACTGACTCTTCAATGTCCAGTGTGTGTTTTAAATTTATAGTACATCTCCATTTCAGACTGGCCACTTTTCAAGTGCCTAACAGCCTCATACTGATGACTACTGTAACAGACAGTACAGCTCTAGATATGCAGGAATTATTTCACTGTCTGAAAGACAATTTTAGTATCAAGAGATTCTGTTAGGTTGACTGTTTTTCCTGGAAGTGTTAGGAAAAAGTGATGGACTGGGAATCAGAAGACTAGCTCCTTCGTCAAACTCAGGTGGCCTTTCTCACAGTTGTGATCTTTATGGATCTTGATTTTTTTCATCTTCAATATGAAAACTTTGTAACTTCCTGAAAGAATTGAAGACATCATATTACAGTGATACATGCAAACCCATGTTTATAGCAGCACAATTCATAATAGCTAAATTTTGGAAGTGGCTTACATGTATATCATCAGATGAATGGATAAAAAAAGGTGGTATTTATGAACAATGGAGTACTACTTTGCCATAAAGAAGAATAAACTTGAGTCATTAGTAAGAAAATGGATGCACCTTCAGACCATAATGTTAAGTGAAACAAATCAGACACACAGCTTAAATGTCACATGGTTCCTCTTATATGAGAAACTAAATATATAAATAAAGAGCAAAATAAAGGATTTTTTTTTTTTTTTTGGTGCCAGGGATTGAATTCAAGGCCTTGTGCTTGCTAGGCAAACACTCTAACCACTGAGCTAAATCCCCAGTCCTTAAATAAAAGATAGATAATAGGAAGTATGAGGATAGATCTTTTGCAGATGGAAAGGGGACCAAGAGATGGAGAGAAGGGGGAGGGTGAGGTGGGGAAGGGGATGAAAAAAATTAAGATGTGTTACGTACTTGTACCAACTCCCCACAGGAATGTAATCACTATGTACTGCAAACATGTACTAGCAAAAAGTAGAAACTTAAAAATGAAAACTTTGGGTTAGGCCATCTCTGAGGCAGGGTTCCAGGCCAGTGGCATCTCTTGGAACACCACTAGGCCCTTGAAGGTTTTTGTAAGTTTTGCTCTGGCGACACCAGCAGGGGCTGGACCACCTCGTTTGGGGAATGTAGAAAAAGGCTCAGCTCTTTAAATTTTCCTTGAGTGTGAGGAAATAAAAAGAACTGAAACTACTCTTCATGCTTATCTGCAGCTTTATGGAGAAAAAAAAATAACCAGCACAGTAAAACAGGAAGTACCACTGAATCTGCAGCACTTAATGAATAAGGATCATAAAAGTAGAAGTTTTCTTAGGATTAACTTTTCTTTCTCTGAATTATTGACACTGTATTTCTCTGTATTTTTTAGACTTCATTTCTTAGAACAGGTTTTAGGTTTACAAAAAATTTGAGCAGACAGTACAGAGAGTTCCTGTAGAACCCCTGTTTTGGTCACTTTTAATCTAAATAATCCTGCATTTTTCTTAACCCCCCCATAATATGATATTGTCTTCGTTAAGAGCATAAACCAATAGTTTATAGAAAATCCTACTTCCTAGATCTATGTAATTATTTTCCCCATCCTGTTGTTAACATCTTCCTCTTAACTCTGTATTTCCCATAAAGTGACAGTTAGGCCTAGTGGCTTGGTTAAATTCAGGTTAAATGTTTCTAGCAAAAATTCTTCATAAGTATTCTATTTTTATCCCTCCTGACTTTCTCCCCACCCTGCCCCTGGAAAGTGAACACAGTGCTTTGTACTGCGCTACATTCCCAGACAACCCCTGCTTGGGATTTTTTTGTTTGCTTGTTTGTTTTTGAGACAGGGTCTCACTAAGTTTCCCAGGCTGGGCTTGGCCTTGAAATTGTAATCCTCCTGTGTCAGCCCCCAGTAGTTGGAACAGTAGGCGTGCACTACCACACCCAGCCCAAACATACTTTTATGAAGTTCCCATCAAGTTCATATTTTCATATGAAAATATACAGTGCATCTTTTCTTATTCAACTTACTGATAAAAATATTGAAAGAAAGAACAAAGGAAAAAAAGCATCAATTTTTTGACTGCCTTATCTTACAATGTCTGGGATACAATAGCATTCAGTAAACACTTGTTCAAGTAAATATCCGTTGATGAGTTCTCTCTCTCTCTGAGACAGGGTCTCACTATGTAGTTCAGGCTGGCCTTGAACTCACCATGTAGTCCAGGCTGACCTCAAGCTCTTAGCGATTCTCCTGCCTCAGCTTCCTGAGTGCTAGATTACAGGTGTGCACCACCACACCCAGCCTGAGTTCTTTCTCTTGAAAGTACCTCTTCCTTCAGTTTGTAAAATACTACTCTTTTCATATTCTCTTCATGTTTTAGTTTTTTTTTTCCTTTTGTGTCCTTTTGTACCCAGTGACCTCTTCAGTGTTGTTTCCAATGTTGTGTCTGTGCTCTCAGATTCTTTCTTCCTTATTCAAACCATAGGTTGAATAGCATCTCAAACATGACTTTAATTCTATCTCTTTGTTGATGTCTCGTGTAAATTTTTCTTCAGTCCTTATTTCCTACGTCGGATTTGAATACATATTTCTTACTACATTTCCACTTGTGAGTTTAAGGGCCTCTTGAGTCTCAGTAGATCTAAAAGAAAATGCTTTGTTTTTCACCTTAGTTATTATAGCCCTCAGTTGTTTCTGCTATATGACTAACCTTGCTAAATGTTGATTTTTTTTCCTCTAATGCCTTCTCCACAATGAGAAGTGATTCTATAAAGTCTACTTCCTATGTGTTTCAGATTAATTACCATTTCTTTATCTTTCCATCATCTCAAGCAGGTATGTTACAGTGAATCATATGAAATTGTTAATCTTCAACTAGTTTTACCTGTAAGAATAGAAGATTTATATTAACCTAGTAATGTATGTGTTTGTGTGTGTGTATCTGAGTATCACACTGAGGGCCCTGTGTGTGCAAGGCAAATACTCTACCACTGAGCTGCATTCTCATACCTTAAACTAATAATGCATCTAATTTTACTACAAGTTGGTATTATTTCATTTCATATAAAAGGATATTGTTAGAGATCATTAAAAACATCTAACTAGTACTCACTTTGGCATCACATATACTACAATTGGAACAATACGGAGAAAATTAGCATGGCTCCTGCACAAGGATTACATGCAAATTTGTGAAGCGTTCCATATTTTTCAAGCTGGGTCTATAAGGAATTCTGCATGAGTTCATACACATACTTATGTTGTACTAAGATCACTTATTTTATTATATATCAAGCTTAAAAAGTCTTCACTGTTTAGACAATTAGACGTGTTCATTGGGAATATGTTTTTCGTCTTTGTTTCTATGGTTTGTACCAGTAGTTGGTTTAATAATAAATATGTGAAACCTTTTGTTTGAAAAAAAATCCAACTAAAATCTACTGCAGAGGCCTTCATTAAAAAAGAAAATAAAATTCTATTAGATCCTTTTAGTGTGCATCCATGTGAGTTTTTACAGAAGACCCCCTTTTCTACTTACAAATATATTTATTATGATGTACATCACATAAATTATAGATATTTGGTCAAAAATAGTAATAAAATGTGTGTCTGTATCACTACTACCCAGCTTAAGAAGTAGTTTTTAAATTGTAGAATGTGACCTATTAGAGACTCATAATATCAGTCTGATAGATTGCAATCAGCATATTACAAATGAATCAAAATATTAATTTCTGTTTTATATATGCATCACAAGTTTTACATATGCTGTTACAGTGTTTCTTACATAGTGAGGATAAATATTGTTTCATAAAACTTTTTTGGTGGCTGTGTGTATTTCTGTGTGTATTGAGAGGGCTATAAACTATATGACAGCTGTCAAAAACGTTTTAAAGTTGCTATTTAGATTCTATATATAGGAGTAGGAGTACTGAATTTTAGGATGGGGACATGTTTGTTTTTGGTTTTCTTACATAGACTCAACTGTTTTTTTATACTGCTGGTGCTGTATGCTACTCCCATTAACTGTGAATAAGAATTTAGATCCTTGCTAACACTTGGGGGTTTTTGGTTTTGTTTTGTTTTTTGTTTTTTGTTTTTTTGGTACTGGGGATCAAACTCAGGGCCTTGTGCTTGCAAGGTGAGCACTCTAACCACTGAGCTAAATCCCCAGCCCTAACACTTGGTTTTGGGTGATTTAAAATTTTTGTTAATCTGGAAGAAATGAAATTTTATGACATTGTGGTTTAAATTTTTATTACTTTTATTACTAATCAGGTTGCATTTTATGTGTTTTGGACCATTTGTGTTTATTCTGGAAATATGCCTTTGTGTTATTTTTGTACTTATCCATCTTATTGATTGTAAGATGTATTCTAGATACTAATTTATTTATGTACTCTAGATACTAATCTTTAGTCAGTTTTATATGTTATATGGTAATCTGAACCTAATCGAGAAACCCAAAACCACTCTATGTGTTTCAAATAAGAGAAATTAATATGAGGAATTGAGTACAAAAGCATTGGAAGGGCTGGAAAAGCAAAAAGTATAGAAGCTATCCAAAGATTAATGTATACAAGAAGCTGCAATTATTCCTAGATGGGTGAAATAGAAAATGCTATTGCCCAGAGCCCATGATCGTGCTGCTGAGCTTCTGCTGTTGGGATTTATCTTCCTCAATAGCAGTTTAGGATTCTTCACTTATCTTTGCTGCCACTCTGCTAGGGTTACTACTATCAGAAATAGAAAAAAACTTCCTTCCCCTGTCTTTTCCAGTTTTCTGGCAGTACTTTTTATTGGAAAAACTTAAGAAATGAGCTGACAAGGGTGCACTGGGGAGTGTAATTTTCATCCTTCTCATTTGGGGGGTCAAGAGGACAATAGAGTAGTGGTAGTGTGCAGCTAGAAGGCAAGTACCATCGGGAACACTGTTGGGCACACCTTGTTCCAGCTTGTGGCTGGTCTTATTAGCTTATACTGGTCAGTGTCTCTTGATACCGACAAAAAGTTGTGGGTTTTTTTTTTTTTGGCAATTTTGGGGATTGAACCCAGAGTCTTTGCACTGAGCTGTAAGCCCATTTTTTTTTTTTTTAATAGTCTTGACTGGGCTTGAACGTGTGATCTTACTTTCTCAGTGTCCCAGAGTGTTGTGATATAGGTGTGTGCACCACACTGGACTAAAAGTTCTTACTTTTAGTGTAAATAACTATCAGTCTTTTACATTGATGTCTATTTAAATAACATTTATTTGAGAACTCCTTTCCTGAGGAAAGGAACAAAATCTAGTGTCATATATTTTCTTGTAAAGTTTTAAATTTTTTAAACATAAACCTTAATCTCCTCAGTTTTATTTTTATATATGGTGTGAAATTGTGTTTCAATTTCAGTACTTTTGTGTTTCAGTTTCATATGATAACCTGTTGTTCCAGCACTATTTGTCTTTCCCCCATTTATCTGCATTTCCTTCTCTTCACAACAGATTTCTTATATGAGTCTATTTCTAGACCTTCTCTCTATTCCATTCCATTGCATTCATTTTTTATGCATGTTCTAATACTACAGTATCCTAGTGACTTCAGCTGTACGAGTCTGTTCAGGAACATGAGTTCCCTCAATCTTACTCTCTTTTCTTTCCCATTTGCTCCTTTCTGTATTCCTGATTCAATCCTATGCTATCTTAAGTATTGTAGTTTTCTAATAAGGCTTGATATAGTAGGAAAAATCTCCTTCCTGTCCAACACACACACACACACACACACACACATACACACACACACACTCTCACTCACACACACCCCTTATTATATTTTAGAAATGATTTTGTCATGTTTAGCTTTTTTCTCTTCTACATAAATTTTAGAATTGTTAAATTTAACAAAAAATTATCAAGACTTTGACTATATTCATATTAAGTTTATAGGAAAATTTGGGGAATAGTAACATTTTTACTTTATTTGCTCTTCTAATATAAGGACATACTGATTTTTACTCTTCATTGTTTTTTGGGGGGTCTTCTTTAACATATTTCAATAAAGATTTATAATGATCTTCATAAAGGATCATGTATTTTCTTTTAGATTTATTTCTGTATATCTTTTGTTCCTGTGGTAAAGTATGTACACACACGTTTTTTCAAAGTACATTTTCTCACTCTTACTGGTATGTGAGGTTGATTTCTGTTTTCCATATAAGTGTTTTTGTCCCTCAGTTCTTCTTTCACTTTTCTTCACGTTAGACAGATAACTTCCAGTGTATCATTTTGAGTCCTTTATTTTTCTTTTACTACATACTTAAAAATTATTTTCTTAGTAGGTTGCACTGAGGTTAAAATTAATTTATAATAATTAGTTAGAAATAATATATATTCACTAAGATACTAAAGTAACTGTAATCAGATTCTGCCCCTTCCTAGAGTTTGTTTTTTGTTTGTTGTAATTGTTGTTTAATGTCTTTTCAGCATTGATTGCGTAAAACCCGTATTCTTAGTTTGGTGTGCCAGTAGAAGTCTTTGTTCCTTTAGCTTAGTCAGCTAGTGATGCAGCAGAAGTTTCTACAGCTCTGATCTAGTCTTTACTTCCTGCATGTGTGGCATTTGGGTGTCAGCCAGGAGTGAGAGATTAGGACCTTTTCCCGTTGTTTCTGAGCACAAACCTGTATTAGGCATCATGGCCTTCTAGATTCCCAGGAAAATGTAGAAGCTTTTCAGAGCTCTCATTCCCTAAAGTGTCTCATTTCCCAGCCTTTCTGTTTAAGTTTCTTAGTCTTTTGTTTTTTACCCTAACTCTTACACCTTTCCCCCGTGACAGTGGGTAACACATTTGCCTTTAATCTTTATATACTGCAAACATGTACTAATAAAAATAAAAATTTTAAAAGTCAACTACATGAGTGACAGCAGCAAAACTGGCAGAGTTATAAACTCCAAAAGCCTATCTGTCCACGAATGCAATGTATAAATTAGCGATGATTGTCAGAATCAACTTTATCATGATTCTGAAAAGCAATCAAGAGTTTACAGCAACTAGGCAAGTGCTTAATCCAAGAAAAATAATAATCTCAGTGAGAGAAACTTGTGGTGTTTTTAAATTTACCCTGTCTCCTGTTCCCAAGATAATGTTGGTCGTAAAGACAACAAAAAGCCTCCCCCATAGAAGTTTCTTGCATAAGAGATAGCAGAAAGGACTTTATTCTCAAATAACTGTGGTGGCTTTGACCTCTCTGGTGGCTTCCCTAGCTAAAGGCTTTGCCTCTATTTTGACTAACTTGAAACATTTTGGGCTAAGGTAGCTTTTTGCAGGGGAGGGGAGGGAACTGAGAAAAATTTTTTTCCCATTCTGTAGGTTGTTTTTTCATTCTGCTGATTATTTGCTGTGCAGAAGCTTTTTAATTTGATATGATCCCATTTGTTGATTCTTGATGTTGATTCTTGTGCAATTGGGATTCTATTCAGAAAGTCCATGTGAATGCCTATGTCTTCAAGAGTTTTAACTATTTTATCTTCTAGCAGGTTAAGTATTTGTGTTTAATATTTAAATCTTTGATCCTTTTGATTTTTTTCTTTTTAAAATTTTATTTTAATCTTATATTTTAGATATACATAATGATAACATTCATCATAGGAAATTTGTACCTGTACATCATATATCTTGCTGCTTCTTTTTTCTCATTTCCCTCCCCTCCCTTCAACTTTTCCTCCCCTCCTTATTTACAAAGGTTTGTTTCCATTTTTTTCCCTCTATTCTTTTTTTCTTGTCCCTCCATTCCTTTCTCCCTCCCCTCTCTCTTTTTCCCCTTCCCATCTGAACAATTTGTTCCCTTTTCCAATATAATACAGTTTAGTCTGTATTTACAGTTTCAGTTTCTCACACCAGAGGAAAAAAATGCAGTATTTAAACATGCGTATCCAGTTTATTTCACTTAAGAGTATAGTCTCAAGATACATCCATTTACCTATAAATATCTCAAGCTTATCATTTTCTATGGCAGAGTACTACTCCATTGTATAAAAAAAAATCTTCCTTATCCATTCATTGGTTGATGGGCATTTGAGCTGTTTCCAAGATTTAGCTATTACAAACTGTGCCGCTATAACATGAGTGTACATATATTGCTGTAGCATGATGCTTTTAATTCTTTTGGGAATATACCAAAAAGGGGAATAGCCAGGTCAAATGGAATCTCTAGTCCTAGTTTTTTGAGGAATCTCCACACTGATTTCCACAGTGGTTGCACCAGTCTACATTGGAGAAGGGTTCCTTTTCCCTGCAGCCGCTCCAGCATTTGTTACTGGCTGATTTCTTGATAATAGCCATTCTTTCTGGAGTTAGATGGAATCTCAGTGTTGTTTTAATTTGCATCTCTCAAAAGACCACTGATACTGAACATTTTTTCAAATGTGTATTTGCTGTTTCTACTTCTTCATCTGAGAAATGTCTGTTCATTTCAGCAGCCCATTTTTGGATTGGGTCTTTAAATTTTGGGGGTTTGATTTTTTTGAGTTCTTTATATATTTGAGATATTAGTCCTTTTTCTGAGGAACAGCTGGCAAAAAATTTTTTCCCACTCTTCAGTTGTCTCTTGGCTCTGTTGGTGGTTTCTTTTGCTGTGCAAAAGCTTTTTAATAAAACGAGACCCCAGTTGTTATTTGTGATATTTCCTGGGCAATTGGAGTTTTGTTCATACTGTTTTGATTTTAATTTAGTACATATATGGCAACAGACATGGATCTAGATTTAATTTTCTGCATGTTTATAGCCAGTTTTGCCAGCACCATTTGTTAAAGAGGTTGTCTTTCCTTCACCATAAGTTGGGTTTTTTTGGGGTTTTTTGGTTTTTTTGTTTGTTTGTTTTGATGCTAGGGATCAAACTCAGGGTCTTGTGCTTGCTGGGCAAGCACTCTACCACTGAGCTAAATCCCCACCCCCCACTTTGAGTTTTTGACTGCTTGGCCAAAGACCAGATGACTGAATGTGGCTGCAGTTATTTCTGCCTTCTCTATTCTGTTTTTGTGCCAATACTATGCTGTTTGTATTACTGTGGCTTTGTGATATAATCTGAAATTCAGGATTGTGATGCTTCCTCCTTTGCTCTTATTGTCTAAGATTGCTTTTGCTATTCCTGGTCTTTTCTGATTCCATAAGAATTTTAGGATTGTTTTCTCTAGCTCTGTGGTGGAATATGGTTGGTATTTTGAGTGGGATTGCATTAAATCTATATATCACTTTTGAAGTATGGCCATTTTGACAATATTGGTTCTACCTATCTAGGAAAAGGGAGTATTCTCTTCATTTTCTGATGTTCTCTTTATCTCCTTTTTAAGAGTACAACAGTTTTTATTACAGAGTTCTTTAACTCCCTTGTTAGGTTAATTCCTAAGTAGGTAATTTTTCTTGAAGCTACTTTGAATTGTATTTTTTTCCTAATTTCTATCTTGGTGGGCTCATTATTACTGTACAGGAATGTAATTGATTTTTCTGTGTTGATTTTTGTATCCTGCTACCTTGCTGAATTTATTAGTTGTAGGAGTCTTTTGGTGGAATTTTTTGGGGTCTTTTATGTAAAATATCATGTCATGTGCAGATAAGGATAGTTTGACTTCTTCCTTTCCTATACAATAACACTGTTTTTCTTTGTGTTGACTGAGTCCTCAGGCTAAAGGTTCATTGTCTTAAACAGAAGTGGTAACAATTGACCTCCCTGTCTTCTTTCTGATGTTGGAGGTAAAGCTTTCAGTTTTTTCCCCCATTTAATATGATGTTGAGAGCTGGGTGTAGTGGTGCATGCCTATAATACCAGCATTTGGGAGGCCAGGCCAGAAGGATTGAGGTGAGTTTGAGACCAACCTGGACTACAGAGTAAGATCAAGACCAGCCTGAATTATATAGCAAGACCTTGTCTCAAAACACCAAAAAATTAAAAAAATAATAATGATGTTGACAGTAGGATTGTCATAAATGATTTTTATCAGATTGAGATAAGGTCCTTCTACACGTGTTTTATTCAGGGTTTTTATCATGAATGAATGTTGGATTTTCATCAATGGGTTTTTCTATGTCTATTGAGATGATCATGTGATTTTTGTCCTTGTTTCTATTTATGTGATGTATTACATTTAGTGGTTTGCATATATTGAGCCATTCTTGCATTGTTGGAATTAAGCCTACTTGGTCATGTTGTATGATCTTTTTACTGATTTGTTGCTTTCATTTGATAGTCTTTTTTTTTTTTTTTTTTTTTTTTTTTTTTTTTTTTTTTTTTTTTTTTTTTTTTTTTTTTTTTTTTTTTTTTTTTTTTTTTTTTTTTTTTTTTTTTTTTTTTTTTTTTTTTTTTTTTTGTACTGGGTCTCGAACTCTGGGCCTTGTGCTTGCTAGGCAACCACTCTAACCACTGAGCTAAATCCCCAGCTCTGACGGTCTTTTTTTGAAGATCTTTGCATCTATGTACATTAAAGAGACTGGACTATAATTTTGTTTTTTGGTTGAGTCTTTGGTTTTGAAATCAAGGTAATGCTACCTTCTAGGAATGAGTTTTCTAGTACTCATTCTCTTTCAATATCATTAAGGGGTTTGAGGAGTATTGGTGTTAAATCTTCCCTCATGTTCTGATAGAATTCAGTGGTGAATCCATTGGGTCCTGAGCTCTTCTTAGCTTGTAAGTTTTTATTACTGCCTTAATTTCATTGTCTGTTATTTTATTATTTAGGGTGTTTATATTGTCTTGGTTCAGGTTTTGGAAATTTGCATTTAAGAATTTAACCATTTCTTCTAGATTCTCCAGTTTATTGAAATACAGGTTCTCCAAGTAATTACTAATATTCTTTTGAATTTTGGGATTTTCTGTTGTGATTTCCCCTTTTTTATATCTAATTGCATTGGTTTTGATCTGTTTTTCTTTTTGTGATAAGATTGACTAAGGGTTTGTTTTTTTGTTTTTCCTTTTGAAGAACCAACAGTTTGATTCTTTGCATTGTTCTTTTAGTCTCAATTTCATTAATTTCTGCTGTGACCTTTATAATTTCCTTCCAGGTGCTAGATTTGGATTTCAATTGTTCTTGTTTTTCTAAAACCTTGGGGTGCATCATTATGTTATTTATTTGGTTTTACTTTGTTTCTGATATGGGCATTCACAGGTATAAATAGGTTTCAATATGTTGTACAGTGCTATTATTTGATTCTAGGAGCTGTCTTCTTTCTTCTTTGATTTCTTCTGTGACCCACTGATTACTCAAACATGTATTGTTTAATATTCATGTATTTGCATAATTTTGGTGGTTTCTTTTGCCATCAATTTCTAGTTTAATTGCCCAATGATCTAATAATATGCACGGCATAATTTTGATTATTTTGTATTTATTTCATCATGCTTTTTGAGCTACTAGGGGCCTATTTTGGGGAAAGTTATACACTGCTGAGGAAAATGTATATTCTTTTGATGTTGGGTAGAACATTCTGTAGATATCTATTAAGTCTATTTTTTTGTAGGTGTGGTTCAACTCTGATATTTCTTCGTTGAATTTTTGTGAGGTTGACACGGGTATTTGTTTTTTTTTTGATATGGCTATTTGTGATAGTGGGGTAATGAAGCTCCTCACTATAATTGTGTTGATGTTTATCTGCTCTTTTATGTCAAGTAGTGTTTGCTTTGTTTTAGTGAAGTTGAGTGTGCTAGTGTTTGATGCATATATAATTGTTATCTCTTCCTGTTGAATAGTTCCCTTACCAATATGTAGTGACCTTATTTGCCTTTTCTGATCAGAAGATCCACTTTGTCTGAAAATCAGATAGGTACATTTGTTTATTTTCAGAGCCCAGATATATGGAATATCAATTTTCATCCTTTGGTTTTTTTTAGTCCATGAATTTCTTCTAGAATTAAGTGTGTTTGCTGTATACCATTTATCATATCATGGGTTTTACTTTTTAAAAGATCTAATCTGCCAACCTGTGTCTCTCAATCAGGGAGGTGAAACTATTCACATTGAGATTTATTACTGAAATCTATTGACTTATTCCTACCACTGCATTATTTTCTTGATGCTGATTTCTTTTTTTTCTCTTCTGCTTAATTGATCACCCCACCTGTTATATTAGTTCCATTAAACTTTTTGGTTGGCTTCATTGTTTCTTTCTGGGGTATCCTCATGAAATTTTCTAGTATTGGTTTGGTGGTCATGAACTTCTTAATGTGTTCGTTGTCACAGAAAGACATTATTTCTCCATCAGTTTTGAAAGTTTTGCAGAATATATTAGCCTGTACTGGAAGTTATTTTCTTTTAGGGCTTGAAACACTTCAATCCAAGTCTACTGGCCTATAAAGTTTGTGTTAAGAACTCTGCTGATATTCTAATGGGTTTACCTTTATAACCCATTTGTTTTTCTTTAACAGATTTTAAGATTCTGTCCTTATGTTTGACTTTTAAAATTTTTACTGTAGTGTGTCATAGACAAGTTCTTTTCTAATCATGACTACATGGGATTCTGTATGCCTCGGTTATCAGTATGTAGCATTCTTTCCCCATACTTGGAAAATTTTTCTGCTATTATTTCTGTAAACAAGTTTTTTTTTAATTCACCAAGAACATGTATTTGTACATTGTAGATATACATAATGATCACATTCAATATAGTTAATTTGTACCTATACATGATACATCTTGGTTTCCCCCCACCCCTCCGTTCCACTCCCCCTCTGCTCCTTATATACAATAGCTTTATTTACATTTTTGCATTTTTTCTTTTCCTTTCTTTTTCCCTCCTTCCTTTTCCCCTCCTTCCTCTCTAGTTCTCTTCCCATTTAGAAATTGTCTTTTTTTTTCATGATACTTATTATACATTTTTGTCCTTATTTACACTTATGATTTCTCATATCAGAGAAACAATATGGTATATACTCATGCATGTCTGATAAATCAGACATGTAAACGGGTTTTTTAATGCCAGTTGTGCTGTCTTCTGATTTTTCACTAATTCCAATTAACCTTAGATTAAGATTCTTTGCATCGTTTAGCAGCTGTTGGATCCATTTTCTTTGTACTCCTGTTATTTTTAAGTTATCTCTGAGTATATGGTCACCTGCACCAGCCGTCTTCTAGTTCTGACACTCTGTCTTCACACTGGTCACTTCTCCTGCCTGTACTTTCAGTAGAATTTTTTATCTCTTGGATTTCTATTTGGTACCTTTTCGTGGACTCTAAATCTTTGCTAAACTGATAATTTATGTTGTGCATAATTTTGTTTGGCTCAGCTAAGTTTTAGTGTATTCAGTAACCTCACCAATCATTTTCTTCATTAAGTCCATTATCTGATTAGTTATTTCATCTTTGAACTTGCTGTCCCCCTTATTGATCTGTTTTTTGTCTCCTCTTTTGTCACTTTAGATATTGTTTTCCAGTGATGCGCTCTGGGCATGACTAACTATAAGCTTTTGCCTCTGTCCAAATATCTGAGCACCTCCATTAATTTGGGGAGGGAGAGTACCATGTAATTCACCCAGCAGCCAGTTCTGTAGAAATGAACCACATTGTTAATGGCACAAAGACAAACCAGATATTGTCATACAGTACATAACCATACCACCCTGTCAATAGCAACAAAACCAGCAACAATAGTAGAATAAAAAACAAATTGGATATGCCAGAAGAACCAGTAAAAGCTACCACTGTACCATGCTTAGCAGAGATCTACAATAATAATATGGATGCAAAGACAACCAGATGTTAACATACCTCGACTATCTACTAAATGCAACTATACCACCACTAACAATAGAGAAGAATTCAATGATAATTGCATAGAGTCAACTAAATATCCAAAGAGTAATAAATCTTAGTAATACCAGTGCTGGGCATGGTGGTCCACACCTATAGTCCTAGCACTTGGAAGGCTGAGGCAGGAGGATTACTGAGAGTTTGAGGCCAGCCTGGGCTACACAGAGTGTTCAAGGCCAGCCTGAACTACATAGTGAGACTCCTGAGTCAAAAAAAAAACCAAACCCAAATACTAGTAATGATAGAAGAAATGGGAAAGGAGAAAATGAAAGAATTAAAATTTGAAAAATAAGGAAAAGATGAGAAAGAGGACAGAAAATTGAGATAAAGAATCCTATTAAGGAGTAAAAAAAAATTAGTAGAATTAGATAAAAGTGACAGAAAAGAACAAACGAGAAAAAGAAGATAAAAAAAACCAGAGAGAGAGCGAAAGGAAAAAAAAAAAATTCCCACAACCCCCCAAAAATGAAGAAAGAGAGAAATGAGTCCTAAAATATTCCTCTGTGTTTATGAATGAAAGGTTTCTTTTTGGGGCCTGCGATACTGGAATCCAGATATGGGAGAGGGATAGTGAGTCACTCTTAAGATCTATTTTGTTTCCACATTCAAGGTTTCGTACGAAAATGCTAAATCCTGGCCCATCTGTCCTGCTGGGCATGGTGGTCAGTGGTGTCCACTCTAGACTATAGTCGCTTCAGCTGCTACCAGTCTCTGTGTCCCTCTGCACACCTCATGTCCACTTTTTCTGCCTAGCTTTACGGCCTATGAGTTTGTGGAGTGGCCCCTGCTCCACAAGCCGCTTTGCACAACCCTGGCTGTGGCAACTGTCCAAGCTGAGGCACACCATTGATCACTTTTGGAGATGGGAAAGCAAATAGACCACTGAGCTCTGTGTTGGACAATCTACTAGCACTACTAGCACTTTCAGACCCAGCCCCCTCCGAAAGCCACACTTGCCTGTCTTGGCTTGTTACCATAAAATGCAGGCCTCTGCATCCCCTGAGCTTAAACTTCTCATGGGGTCTATGTCTAGCCTGTGCCCTCTTCATGACTGTCTCTTTTGGCCATCTTCCATCCAGTGACTGTGGTCAGCTCACCCCAGAAACCCTGAAGTGTAGTTGTTTTGTAGCTCAGCCCTAAGCAATTAACTTCTTCCCCAAATAGCTCCTAAATAAACATTCTCAGATATGGCAGGCTGGATTTCTTCTCCAACTCTAGCCAGCCATGCAAAAGGAGTCCCTTTCAGAGTTCGACCTCATATTGTTTCTTGTTTCAATAACCACCTGCTTCTCTTGTAGCTAATGTTGCCAGCCAGGTCTATTGTTTCCCTCTGGGGCTGCTGACCCTCTCCAGGTTAACCTTACATTAGGAGATTGTGCCCCCCACCCACTACCTGAGTTAGCTTTCTAGATTGCTTGATACTTTTGTCTGTATTGTGGTCTATTTCTCAAGCTTTTCTGTAGTTTCTAGTTTCCCATCAGCTCTCTCCTTATTCCCAGAGATCTACCTCTTTTTTTCTTCACCGAGTTATTTCTAGGCGTCTGCATTCTAGGTCCTGGAGAGGAGGTATTTTGCTGCTGGGCTTTATTCTTCCATTTTTAATCTCCTGTTGTTTTGTTTTGTTACAGACAGGGTCCTCACTATGCAGTTCAAGTTGGCCTTGAACTCACTTTGTAGCCCAGGCTGGCCTTGAATTTGCAGCAATCCTCCTGTCTCAGCCTCCCAAGTGCTGGTGTTACAGGTTTGCACTACCACTAATCTCCTGAATTTTGAATATTAACTTTGTCTACAACATTTTCTAAACTTTCTTATTTATGCTAATGATCCTTTATAATCTTTACATCCCTTCATTATTTTCTTTATCTATTTTGTCTGAATAGACAATGTTAAATGGAAGTGATGATAATAGGGATTTTTATCTTTTTCCTGATTTAAAAAAATTAATTAATTTATTGGTACATTTTAGATATGAATAATGATTATATTCATCATAGGAAATTTGTACCTGTACATGATATATCTTGATTCTTTTTTTTTCAATCCCCTCCCCTCCCTTCAACTCCTCTTCCCCTCCTTATTTACAGAAGCTTTGTTTCCATTTTTTCCTTCTTTTCTCTTTTTTTCTTTTCCTTTCCTTTCTTTCCCTTTTCCCTCTCCCTAGTTCCCCTTCCCATTTGAATATTTTCTTCCTATTTCACAATATCTATTATACATTTTGGTCCTTATTTATACTTTCAGTTTCTCACACCAGAGAAACAAGGTGATATTTATTTACACATGTGTCCAATTTGTTTCACTTAAGAGTATGGTCTTGGCTGGGGATTTAGCTCAGTGGTTAGAGTGCTTGCCTAGCAAGTGCAGGGTCCTGAGTTCAATTCTGGCACCAAAAAAACCCAAAAAGTATGGTCTCAAGGTGCATCCATTTACCTAGAAATGTCTCAAGTTTATCATTCTTTATGGTTGAGTACTCCATTGTATTAAAAAAAGCTCACATCTTCTTTATCCATTCATTGGTTGATGGGCATTTGGGCTGTTTCCAAGATTTAGCTATTACAAACTGTGCCACCATAAACATGAGTGTGCGTATCTTGCTGTGGTATGATGCTTTTAATTCTTTTGGAAAGACACCAAGAAGGGGAATAGCCAGGTCGAATGGAACTTCTAGTCCTAGTTTTTTGAGGAACCTCCACACTGATTTCCACAGTGGTTGGACCAGTTTACATTCCTACTGACAGTGGAGGAGGATTCCTTCTTTTCCAGAGCCCCTCCAGCATTCGGTCTTGGCTGATTTCTTGATAATAGCCATTCTTTCTGGGATGAGATAGAATCTCAGTGTTGTTTTAATTTGAATCTCTTCAATGACCAGTGATACTGAACATTTTTAAAGTACTTTTTATTTTTTGTGCCAGGGATTGAACTCAGGGCCTTGAGCTTGCTAAGCAAACACCCTAACCACTGAGCTAAATCCCCAACCCTGATATTGAACGTTTTCTCATATATTTGTTTGTACTTCTTCATCTGAGATATGTCTACTCACTTCAGCTGCCCATTTTTGGATTGGGTCTTTAAATTTGAGGGCTCTGATCTTTTTGAGTTCCTTATATATTCTAGGTATTAGTCCTTTGTCTGATGAACAGCTGGCAAAATTTTTTTCCCACTCTGGGTTTTCTCTTCACTTTGTTGGTGGTTTCTTTTTGGGGGGGGATGCCAGGGATTGAACTCAGAGTGTTGGTCATTTCTTTTGCTGTGCAAAAGCTTTTTAATAAGATGAGATCCCAGTTGTTGATTCTTTGTAATAGTTCCCATGCAACTGAGGCTTTGTTCATAACGTCTTTGTGTACACCTATGTCTTCAAGTGTTCTACCTAGTCTATTTTTCAGCAGATTTAGTGTTTCTATTTTAATGTTTAAATGTTTGATCCATTTTGATTTTAGTTTAGTGTATGGTGAGAGATATGGGTCTAATTTTAGTCCTTGGCATGTAGATTTTTAAAAGCTTTTCTTATTTCCCTATTAGAAATTACGTTTATGATAGGATCATATTCAGTGTTAATTAAGGAAGTTGTCATCTGTTTTTGGTTTACTAAGAGTTACGTGTGTTATTTTGTAATAGTGGTTGAAGTTTTAATTTTATAATGTTGTGACTAGAAAATTATTGAAATAATTTCTGCAACTTATTAAAAGTACTTTTATGTGTTTTCTTCAAACTGTTACAATGGTGAACTACATTGATACTGTAGCATAAGCTAATCTTTCTTTCTTTTTTTTTTTTTTTTGGTGCCAGGGATTGAACTCAGGGCCTTGTGCTTGCTAGGCAAGCTCTCTACCACTTGAGCTAAATCCCCAACCCAAGTTAGGTTAACATCATGAAAAGAGTTGAAGCTGTCATATCTTTTCCTTTCCTCTGTAAGTTTTTTATAATGTTGCAATGGGCTGTTCCTTGAATATTTGGTAAAACTTTTCTACAAAGTTGTTTGGACATGGAGTTTCCAGGATGGAATAGAATTAATTTTTATTATTTCACCATTAGAGGACTACTCAGGCTTTTGTTTGTAGTGAACTTTAATGATGTGTATTTTCTAACCCTTTATAGATCTCATTTAAAATTTCAAATTTGTAAGTATAGAATTGCTCATAGAATTATCTTTTTAATCTTATCTTTTAAATTTTATTTGAATCTGCAGTTGTGATTCCTTTTTCATTCCTAATATTATTTTCTTTCATTAATCTCAGTAGAAGTTTGTGTTTTTATTACTTTTTAAGCAACCAATTTTTGAATTATTTGATCCTGCCTAAATTAATTTTTTCTTTATTTTCTTTTATACTTTACCTTCCTTCTATATTTTTGTGATTTAGTCTGCCATTCTTTTTCTAACTTCAGTTAGGTGGGTAACATTAATTTTGTGTCTTTCCTTTTAAAATATTTCGATTATAATTTTTCTACCTGGGAATTTTTCAGTATTATCAAATTATATCCAAAAAAAGTTTGTTACTAATTTCAAGGTTTACATTATTGCCAGAGAATGTGGTTTGTACATTAGTAATTGTTCAAAATTTGTGGAGGCTAGCCTGATTTCCTACTTCACTTCTATAAATGTTATGTGTGGGCTTGAAAAGAATTTGTGTCCTTTAGTCATTCCATATTTGATTAATACCAATTGTTTAATAGCAATCATTATGAATTATATTCTTCATAACTTCTATATTCTTTTGTTTCTTTGTCTCTTCTATCAATTACTGAGAATGGTGTTTCAGTCCCTGATGAAGATGATTTGTTGGTTTGTCCGTATATAAGCACGTAGTTGTTTTTAATTTCTCCACTTCTAATAGTTCAAAATCATATTAAGTAAACCACATTTTTTGATATTTTTCTGCCTCTTGTAACTCAAGTGTTTCTTTCAAACAGGACATAACTATTTCTATATTCTATTCTAAACTGTTTGAAGTATGGTTAAAATATAAGGTGAATGTTTAAATGAAAAGATGCATTGCCATTACTACCCCTCAAACTACTCTCCCTCTCACTTCAAATGTACTTATCCTATCACTCATGCCACTTCCTGAAGCAGTTCTGAAAGTCCTCTTTTGTGAGTGTCTAGGAGATGTGATAAAAAATACAAAAATGCTGCTGCTGAGCATCATCCAATGGAAAAGCAGACTTGTCAGAACATTACAGTGTGCTATCATTCATTTTAATCACTGGATCTGGCACTGTGCCACTTTTGACACTTTTCCAAAATCAAAATGACCACAAAAGGTAAACATTTTGAAGCATTTCAGAGGATCAAGGCAGCCACAACAGCACAACTAGACACAGATGGAAGAGGATTTCCAGAACTGCTTCAGGAAGTGGCAAGAATGAATGTGCTAAGTGTGTTTAAAGTGAGGGGGAGTGTCGTGAGGGAGGATAATGGCAATGCATCTTTTACTGTAATAAAATTTTTTTAAATTTAACCATATTTTTTGATTGTACCTCATATCTTGGGAGTCTTAGTAAAATTTTTATTTGTATTGTTAGTATATAATAATACTAAGAGCTTTCATTTATGAGATATCTAGAATGTGCTGTGCATTATACTAGTTTTTTGTTTTTCTTTTTCCTTTTTAATAATAAAAGTCCTCCAATATTACATGACAGGGAAAGTCAGCTGATTACTCCATTAAACAAATTAAGTAGGAAATCTGGGCTAAGGGAGTAGCTCAGTCATAGTGTTTGCCCAGCATGTGTGAGGCCCTAGGTTCAATCTCTAGCATGGAAAAAAATAGAAAAAATGTAAAGAATCATTACGAAATGATACCTACTTTAAATATTTTATTAGAAATTAAAAATGCATGCTTGTATGTATATTCATTTACTAATCTGCATGTATGATTCTGTTCAGTGTTTTTTCCCTTTGCATGTGTAAACTGCACTGTAATATATTATCAAGAATTTCTAGTTACTATTGATGAAAATAGGAGGGAGAACCCAAAGAAATTTTCAAAGAAATATGAGAAGATAATCACAGTTTTTAATATTTTTGAACCAGATTTTGTAGTAATCCTACCCATGTGTAATTTAACAACAGTTGTTTGGCAGCTCATTTTTAATGAGACAGGCTATATCATTATAGTAACAATTATGTTTTGCTTAAACAGACTTTGGGATAAATTCATTTGACTCGTTGTAAACAAACAATTCTAAACCTGAAGAAGAGAGGCGTACAGTTATACTAGAAAGCAGCCATCTAGCTGGGAACATTTAAGGTGCCACTGACATCAGTCATTATTGTACAGAAGCAATGGGGAGAATCAATCCTCTTTTATTATTGGTTATGTAGAGATTAAGAACACCTATATTGATAATCCTTACAACGATCTTACAAGGAAGAAATATTACTCCCATTCTAGAAAGGAGTCCTGATTTGCCTGAGGCCTCTTCTGGTAATTTGTTACTGAGCCAGGACAAGGAACTAGATATGGGTTATTCCAACTACAGACAGTCCACAAAGCTATGACATCTCTTTTATAATCTGTACATATTTTAATCTTAGATTTACTTCATGTATTGTCCATGATTATGAGTTAGTATACAGGATTCTGCAGTGGGAAATATTGTTTCTGCAGTGGGAAATACTGTTTCTGCACTTATTTTTATCATGAAGATCATTACTGTTGGGTAAACAGTGATGACCCAGTAAAGGAAACAGCCAGCCTGATTTTGGGGGTTCTGGGTGGGGGACCTCATGGTGTAACTCCAAAGGAGAGTCTGAGTCCAGTTTTTTGAGCTGGGTTTTTTATGGATAGAGTAGGGGGTTAGTGGGGCAAGTTTAGGTGGAGTGATGTGAAGGTGGGGGCATGAGATTGGAGGAGTGAGAATGGCTGAGCATGTGGCCACAGCAGTGGGCACTGTGACTTTGGGCGTGTGGTGACTTAGCAGAACAGGCATTTTCCCCCACGGCTCAGGTGGGGTTGCTGCAGGATGCAGGAATGGGCTGTGCTTGTTCTCAGAGCTCAGGAACTCAGTGGATGGAGGCGGGGTACATGGGGGTCAGCCCTATCAATTACTTGATGCTTTTTGTTTTTCTTCTTTTTTCTTCTTCTCTGTAGTAGTCAGCTTTGGCTTTAGCAGGATGCTGTTACTTTGGTCTTCAGGTCACAGTTTACTTAGTCAAGTTAGCTTGTCTCTGAGCACACACACTCTCATTCTTCAGAGGTACACCCTGTCCCTACCCAGGAGTTTAGATTCAAAGCCATCATCTAGAAATCAAAATCTTAATCATAGATGTGTTGCCACTGTTCATTTCCTATTTTCTTTCTTCCTTTTCAAAAACTATAACCTGTCCTCTAACTCTCCTTATTTCCTTAGTGTAACTAACTTTTATTTTGTGATGCTTTTTCCCCCCTAATAGTGCCATTCATCCTTAAGTGAATCAGCATAAGTGAGATCAGGTTTAACAAGTTTTGACATAACTTTGATAAACATTTCACACTTTATAGATAGATGTTCCTGAAGAAAATGCATCCTCTGGTTAGCCACATCAGTGATATACTCATTCCAACAGTAGTTACCACTACCACCACTTTTCTCATCTCCCAGAAGCTTCATAAGTCAAGGGTACTGACTTGTGTTTCCTTTCCAAAGCAAAAGAAATTCTTTCTAGAACTTCAGTGGTACAGACCTGGTACATGTCTCTGGCACACAACTTTGTAAAGTCAGTTTTGTGATTTTTATCATGGCATTGTGTTGTATTTTCATCAGAATTCCAATCTTTAGAGACTGTTTGACAATTCTTAGCAAAGTGCCTTAATAAGTTGCCTAATCTTCCAGACTCTTAAGAGTTTATTTTTGTGAGCTTACGGATTCTTTCATAATCTATTGTGTTCTCTTCTCTCTAAGCATGGTGCGTTTTTTATCTTTAAAAGGTCTCTATTATACTTTCTCTAAGTGGGATGTACTTAAAAAACAAAGGAACCCTTAAGGAATGTTAATGAAACCATCTTTTGTTCTTTTCTAACAGCTGCTATAAGGACAAATTAGCCTATTGATTCAGACTCTGAGCTAAAATTTCAGGCAACTGCTTTAACAGTCCTCTCTGCAATTCATACCTCATATAGACCTGTGACACAATAATATGTGGTCACTTCATCCTTCTGATGATATAGGAACATTTTTCTTGATTCTTACCATTTTTCATACTTGAAAAAATCTTATAAATTCATACTTAATTCTTATTTTTTTCTCTCATACTCCCCAAATCCCCCCTATTTTTTGCATTTCATTTTTTCCCTTCCAAAAAGTACCCAGAATGTGATCATTTCTCACAACATCCACCCCATGATGAGCGTACTAACTAGAAGGAGCCACTTGTGCCTTTTTCCTATCTCAGCTGTGTGCTGTGTACTCTGCTCTGGCTTTCCTGTTGCTCACAAGGAGCTTTGACATGAAAACGGATTAGGGAGAGGGGTTCCTCATCCTCTCACTTCCTGTTGTCGTTTCTTGTTTACTTTGGGGGGGAGAAGGAAAGAGAGGGAGAGACAGAGAGGGGGAAAGAGGGGGAGAGAGAAAGAGAGAGAGAGAGAAACAAGAGAAAAGTCTCAAGGTATTATGTATTAGATTAGTGATAGAAGCCTCAGGTACTCATTGAAAGGCTGCAACACTTTCCAGCAGAGTAGCTGTGTACATGTAGATGTTTGAAGATGTGAGAATGAAAAAAAAGAGAGAAGATATCATTTTGTACATTTTTATTTTTAAATTGAGAGGCAGTTTTGCATTATGGTCACAGAGTATGGCTCTAGGTCTGAATCCTGCTACTCTGGGCAAATTCTTTAACTTCTTTTTGTTTTAGTTGCTTTTGTGAGGTGGCCTTTGTCCTTAATTTATATATTTTGTATGTAGTTTCATATAGTTGTAAATCTTAAGTTATTTGGTACATGTAAAGCAATTCAGTAATCCTAATACATAGTAAGTGTGAAGTAAATAGTTTTTTGTTTTTTTTTTTTAAGTAAACAGTTTTTGCTTTCTCTTTAAAGCCAGTTTCCAAAGTAGTATTGTGGATTTTAGGCTTTCTGATGGCACAGGGAGTTATAAACATTTTATTGATGAACTATATTTTAGTAAGTCCATTTCTCTTTCCTGCACCAGTTGACAACTGTTAGAGGGGCAGTAGTGCAAATTTAGTGCCTTCAGATCCATGGAACAAGCAAAGCAGTGAGCTAGAGTGAGTCTTTAATTCTCAGTACATTACTATTTAACCCAATAAATAAAGCAACAACAAACACTACCCATTCTTTTTTCTTTGCCTTGCAACAGGATGGTTCACATTTGGACAAAGACAAGTTTTTTGTTTTTTGTTTTTTTCAGAATGACAACCTAGACTTTGATGTAAACTGGGCACGAAGTTGCTGGTATAGTTGCGATTGCCAACTGGTATAACAGATGTTGCACACTGAACTTCAACTAGAGCTTTCCTTGGAATCAGAACTGACCATGAAAGAGAGTTAATAGCAAAGATGATGTTCTTTACTCAATATCCCTTTTAGAGAGGTCCTGCCACAACTGCTTCCAGGTACATGAGCATTCCCTAGAGTTCTTTCTAAGTCAACATCCAGGAATGCATAAACAAGGACAGCAGCAATTTGGTGACAAAGGACAAGGTGTTCATGTATCTGTCTCTTAAAAATTACCTAGCAGCAGTGGGTATAACCTAGGCCAGAACCCGGGTTTATGGTTTAATAAACTCATTTGCCCAATCCCCAGCCTGAGAACAAGAGATTTTTCCCTTTCCCATATTATCTCTTTATTCCTCCTTGTTTGTGTGTTTTGTTTGCCTGCTTCTCTGTTGTTCTATTACTGTATCCCTGATGTTTTTCTTATGTTCGTTGTTCTTTTTCCACTGCATTTTTGTATTCATGGACACTTTGTCCCTAACTCTGATTATCCAATGTGGAATAATCCACTGTGGAGAGGATAACTAGACTTTTATGCTCAAAATTAGAAAAATCCCTGTGTTTCTTTTTCTTGTGGCATCAACTATTGTCTTCAGTTAAGGGAAGCTATGAACTCACAGTGTGATTATTGAGAATGCTACTGCTCTTTTGGGTGGAATAAATTTTTAATTAGGAAATGCAAGATGGTTTGCCTGATACCAGCAACACATTACCAATCATTGTGACCACCAAAAATGCCTTCACCTATTTCTAATCACTTCCCCCAAGTAGTGGTATAACCAACCATCGGTACAGACCCAGCCAGCTAGATAATTAGAAACATACTGCCCAAATACTGAATTCAGTTGCTCTTTATTAAGCTTTGTATATAATTTGATAGAGTTACTTACTTGCCAAAGTCTTTATGTCTAGGTAAAACCTAGTTATTAAAGCCATAAACGTTGTACTATTTGAGACTATACCAGCCGCTTTGTATTTTTCAAAATTTACAGTGTTAGGAAATCTAAGATATTTACTGGTAGGTTTTTTTTGGGGGGGTTGCTGGGGATTGAACTCAGGGCCTTATGCTTGCAAGGCAAGCACTCTAACCACTGAACTAAATCCCCAGCCTATTGGTGGGTTTCACATATGTATAGGAAATGTTTTCTTTAAGGAAAATATTAGGTTTTCATAAAGTTACAGGTTTATGAAATTAATGTGTACATATGAGCTTTTAACTTTATCAAAGTATACTCATTTTTAATTTATAGGATTGAAGTATCTATAAAAATGATTTTTAAACATAGTACAAAGTACATGTACACCTTAGAATCTCTTGTACTAATGATTTTTAAATCTGCATATTAACGGTTTGATGTTACAGTTTGCTAATGTTATATAAATAAGTTATGAAGTATCATAATTCTTCTATATTTCAGAGAGAGAGTTTTGAAGAAAAATGGGCACAGATTCAGCAAAACCAAACAGAAGAGAAACAGAAAAAGAAACAAAAAGCATAACAGTCTTAGTGAAATCATGGTTGAAAACTCATTTGAAGCCTTAAGTTATCTTATACCAGGAGGTCAGGACCCAGCTCTAAGTGAAGAGGAAGATTTTGAAGGAACCAAAAGAGGATCAAGGTGTCCCTTAACTAGTGACTTACAAAATGAAGTAGGGGATTTTGTGAATGACTATAAAGAAAATAGTTGGGAAAATCTAGATCCTGAAGATAGTTTTCCAAATGTTATACCTACAAATGAAATGGAGAGCCCACCAAAGAATTGCTTCCCTGGGGAAGGTGATAACTTGTTTCTAACTTTGTCATCAATGCCAAATGTTACTTATCCAACAGGGACTCAGAACCTTCCCTGTGTAACAAGGGATGACTGCTTTGGCATGAAGGTAGAAAAGCATATTAGAAATAGGCATAACTTGGCATTAAATGCTGAAACCTCATGTTCATTCATGAAGAGAGAGATGACAGATGACAGTCTCTCAAATGAACCAGTTCCATGCTATCAACGTAGATCTAGAACTTCAGATATTTTAAGAGAAGAACAAGAAGTTCACAAAACTAAGGACAATTATTGGGCTTTTTTCACAGCCAATTTATCTGATAATGAATTACAGGTAGACCCTGACAGACAACACTATTTTAGTAGCTGGCCTGAGGGAACTCATAGGTTTGTATGTGAACAAAGACCAAAAAAAGATAGATCACGTAAACTGACCAGTTCTGACAGCAGGGAGCAATTGATTAAATTGATTTCTACTTCTGAAGGAGCATCAGTACCAGGAAACAGTCCAGGAATATCAATAGAGGAGAAGCTACTGCTAGAAAATGAAGATTTGTCACCTTCAACTGAAACTACAGATTCATTCATAGAAACAGAAACAAATATATCCAGAAGCCACTTACTTCAACTGGATATCCCAAAGAGTACCTCAGAACCAACAAAGAATGACAAAAAGATACAGGAAAAGATTTTCAATTTGGCACCAAACTTTAACTTATTGGAACAGAGTAACATCAATGAAAAAGAAAGGGAGAAACATAGCCTGTTAACAGAAAACTATGCACTGAGTGTTACTTTAGGTAAAGAAACTGATAAAATTTCAGAAATAAATGATGAAGAGGAGAACAAGCAAAAAGTTATGGCCTTTAATCATCATCCACTGTGGTTTTACCTTGGCTTCATCAAAGATTCCCATCTAAATATTGGTGGACAGTTTTATTCTCATTACTTGTCATTTAACAGACCAGGACACACTGTACATTTTTATAAATACCCTATTCCTTCTCTTGTGCTGCATTACACATCTAACTTTTGGTTGGTATTTTTTGCCAACAAAAAAACATTTTTGACTTTCAAATCTCAGACAAGATTAGGCAATAAACTAAATGATATAGGGTTTATTTCTTCAGAAATTTTAAGTGTCCAACCTCATACTTTGCGCTCTTTGAGCATTACTTCTGAACTTCACTTTTTAAATGAACAATTTGCTGACAAGCCAAACAGAAGGGAAGAAACTAGGCCGTTACAGTGCTTACCAACTAAGGATTGCCAAGATTTAATAAACACTGATTTTAATCTCCTTGGGCTACCATTATCACGAGACTATGCCTTTCGACTAGTAAAGGTTTTCAGATCTCCTGGAGTTCCAATGGGTAAATTGTTTTTTCACTTAGTAAAAATAAATTATTGAAGTGTTTCTGCCTGGTGTTAATCATTTTGTGAAATGTACTGATCTTGTGATGTCTTTTAAGAGTAAAAGAACCCATAGCTAACAGTACTTGGTTTTATATACATATCTATTTATTTATTTGGTTTTTTGAGACAAGGTCTCACTATGCAGTTCAGGCTGACCTTGAACTCACTATGTGGCTGAGGCTGGCTTCAAACTTTCAGTGATTCTCCTTTCTCAGCCTCCCAAAGGCTGGGATTACAGGTGTACACCACCATGCCTGGCTGGTTTTTTGCTTTTAAAACTCCTATTAACACCAGTAGACTCTGTGTGTGTGTGTGTGTGTGTGTGTGTGTGTGTGTGTGTGAGTATGTGCGTGTGTGTGTGTGCGTGTGATACTAGGCATTTAATCCAGGGCCTTTGCTCTGAGGTACACCCCCAGCCTTTTTTATTTTTTATTTTGAGACAGGGTCTTGCTAAATTGCCCAGGCTGGGCTTGAATTTATGATCCTCCTGACTTAGCCTCCCACAGTGCTGGGATTATAGCCCTGTGCCATCAGGAACAGCCACACATATCTTCTTAAATGTAAGTGAATATACAGTATACTTGGACTTTCCATTGAAATAGGCATGAGGAAGAGTGAAGGATGAGAGACAGTGACTATGGAACAGATAGAAATTGGCTACTTTTTTTTTTTTATTCTTTTGACTTACTACCTTTCCTTTGTTTGACACATGGCCCTTTCTTTTCTTGTTCACAATTATGGTTCCCAGATAAGAGATTAGTAAATGAGAGATAGTAAATGATAAATGTTGAAAAAAATCTGAAGCCATGAATTTATTTTTTAAAGACCCTGAGGAGGAAAGGTCTACTAAAGAGATTAGGAGAGAGTCTGACTAGTTCACTATAAAGTGTTCCTTTGGTTTCTTAAGAATGTTGTTATTTTGGAAATGAAAAATCCACCTGTGACTAAAACAAGTGAATGTATGATTTTTTAAAATATTTTAAGTAAATTTCTTCTCAACAATAAGCATGTTTAAGGTGCTAAATGTCCTAAAGAAGAAACATACCCATATATCCTAACTGTTCCTTCTCTGTAATTCAATGATTAACACTTCAGTAGTCTTCCTTAGAGATGGGAGGCATAAGAACAAAGAAGCCAAAGTTCCAATCTCTGCAGTCCTGGATCTTCCTGTTACTGTGCACCTATGAAGTTTCCCCTGCTCTCTCTTTCAAAGCTTGTCCCCCTAGTTTTTAACTTTGTCTCTAAAGTTCTAATATTCTGGACAAACTTGTTCATAGAAGATCAGACCCAAGATAGTAGCTAAGTTCCTAAGGCCAGGGAATCATAATTATCAACCTATTTTGGGATTCTGACATCATATTTATCATATTTATAAACTTTGTGAAAAATCACATCTCAAATATTTGCTGCAATTTTTCTATCTTAATGAATGGGGGGAACCTCCTCTGAAAAAATTAAAATGCATTTGTTTTGGGAATTTTAGGTAACTGAAAACATTTTAGGTCAGAGATACTAGTCCAAGGTTCAAATTCTGAATTTGTGTACCAAATTTTTGGTGTTATTTTGTTTCCTTTTTGGGAGGTGAAAGTACATAGATTACTTCAGCTTTTTAGAGGAGTTCATGACCCCAAAAGATTAACAAACACTGCTGTAGATCAGCACCAGAAGGCCCAAAGGTACTGCTGTAAAAAGAGTCTAAACTTCTTTCTTAAATGCATGATGATATCACAATCAACAATGATCAAGCATCCATGAATTAAACTTTGGAAAGCTTTTTAAAGGATATAGGTCTCATTCATCAAATAGCTTACCTTCTAAATGAGGAGACAAGACTAACAAAATAAAATTACCACATACAGAAAATATAAATGACAAGCTTATGAATATTTTATGAGTGAGTTTAACAGTGCTAAAGGGATTGTTGAAGATAATATGGGTTATAGTTTTGTTTGGGATGGCTTCGATATGGAAGTAAATTACAAAGGAGAAGGAATGTGGCTTGAAAGAAAAGCAAAGGGAAAAAATTTCACATTTGGGAATTGCATGTGCTTGAAAAAGAAAAGGAGGTAACTGTACATGGAGGCTGTGAACTGATTTGTTGGGCTGGAGTGGACAACAAGCCAAGCTCTGGTGTTCCATTAGTGGCTTTGTAAAAAGGCAAGGAACTCAAATAAATCAGTATTAGGAACTCTGCTGACTAAGATTATATAATAGAGCCATATATAGAGGTGAAAAACCAAACTAGACATAATTCTAGGACTATGTGAGTATAGGAAAAGTATTTTTTTGTGGTTTGGCATGACCGACGTTATATGTTATGGTTATATGTTAATGTTTGGATTTGTTTATGAGCCTCTGAATTGTGAAGAATGAGCCCCCTAGACACTCGTGTGGAAGGACCAATTTTCAGGAAGATCAAACTTCTAGACTTGTAATGTTTCATCCATGTCACAGGAAAGGATGACTACCTAAATTTTATGTTTGTGATAATACTGCTTTAAGTTATTAATATACAGGTATTGATATCTATGTATATTTATACTGACATGAGGATATTAACTGTAATGTAAATCATCTTACATATATAAAATAAGACTTTTCATTGAGTCTGGATACTGCTTACTAATAGATACATGCGACAAGCTCTTGTATTAACCATTATTGAAATATCTTCAAAGCCAGACTTAAAATTATGGCAGCCTAGATATTATACTTGCGTATCTTTGCATTAAGGGTGAAAATCTGTGTGAAATTAGAGATGAAATTTCTTACTTCCTTTTTTTTCACAGAATCCTTGTTGCCTGATGACTATGTAATTCCCTTTGACTGGAACACACTGAAGATGATCTATTTGCAATGGAAGATGTCAATAGAGGTATATTTTTATAACTTTCAAAGAAAGTCTTCTCTGTTTCTTCAAAAGTAAAGTTGGAGAGCTGGGGATTTAGCTCAGTGGTTAGAGTGCTTGCCTTGCAAGCACAAGGCCATGGGTTCAATCCCCAGCACCAAAAAAAATAAAATAAAATAAAAAAAATAAAGTTGGAGAAAATATGTACATCAAACTTAATAGGCAAGTACTACATCCCTTATATTAAAGAAGAAAATATTAGGGAGAAGGAGGATTTTTTTAAAAATTAGAAGGAGAATATTAGTGGATAGGTAGGTAACATTTACATATTTTCTTTCAGTTAGTCCCAAGAAAAAGCTGCATCTGGTATTCTAATCTTGTTAAAATGAATTCACACTGTGATGACTCAGGTGTCCATTTAAAAAAAAAATTTTGGGGGAGGGTGCTGGGAATTGAACTCAGGGCCTTGTGCCTAGTAGGCAAGTGCTGTACCCCTGAGCTAAATCCCCAACAAGTGTCCATTTTAACAGAGTCCTTTATTCTTCCTGACATTTTCTCCTGTACAGACCTCAGTCGTATCCTGTTACGATAGAGTAACAGCTGTAAATTAGATTCATATTTACTTGACTCAGAATCATCTCATTGGTGTGATTTGTTGGTCTATAGTGAAAGACATCTATTTTTGAGGGCTGTTCATTTTCTATGTGGCTGGAAGAGGATTGGCTTGGACCATTAGAAAAATAATAGATGGAAACTCTGGAAAAACCAGTATTCTAACATAACGGGTATCTGGGGTTCTTCTGATCGTGTTAATCAATAATACTTTGAATTCATGAAATGGGAGCTTAGAGGACATTACCAGACTAATACTCCAGGACAGTAGGTATTTCTTACCTGTTTATATAAGTACAGATATAAATTTGTCCATATAGTAAAACCACATGTACATTTTTATAAAGTTTTTATCTACCCTTATTCCCCATGGAGATTGTAGGGTTATTTACACACACACACACACACACACACACACTCTCACATATGCACACACAGAGCAATACTTAATGTTCAGATTGATATTTGTTGTGGTAATGTTTCTTTTGTCATTTTAGGAAAATCTCTACATGAGTAAAATGACAGTGCAAATTTAACCCCCTACCAAATATTTTTTAATCATTATTTTGTATTTTGTAATTATAATTTTTAGCAAAGACAGAAGATGATACTGGCTAGAACTCAGAAATCCTTGAACTGTAAGTATAAATTATTCCAGAGATCTCAATATGATTAGAAGGAAGCTAATCTTGACATTATTTGACTGTAATGGCTCATATGTACCACAGTTGAAGAGTAAGATATAAAAAAATGTAGTTTGTTTCCATAGCAACCCTGTGTGCTATTGTACATGTGATGGTTTTATTTCCTTTAAATGTAGATCTTTTTCATGACATAAACAAAGCTTAGATTATTGTTCCCAAATTTATTTTCCACTTTATTGGTTAGAACATATTTGGGAACATTCTGATAAAACAAAATTGGTGAGCATTTTCCTCTGGGTTGGTATGTGACCAGGGCTAGGAATTAAGGATGTAGATTTTATTTAAATACCGTATTAAGAGATTCTCTAGGAAAAGAGGCAAAATGTATAGACACACTCATTTTACATTTTTAAATTTGACATCAAGCTGACATTAAAATAAACACATTGCACTTTTTCCCTAAATGTCTAAATTATGAAATAAACACAGCTGCTACAATTTCAGTGTGTAAGTATCTGCATTTGGTAAGAATTGAATGAACTGTGCATTTACCATATGTTTGCTTTATTTTAACTCATTTCTAAGAGTATTTTGTGTTTCCAGTTCTCAATGAGAAATAAATGTATACCCAGTAAAAATATTTTTTGCTACTTTTAAACCTCCTTCTGCTGAAAGAAGAGGAAGAAGGGAAGATTTGGTAGAAGAGTTTAGAAATTTGGAGGGACTGCTAGAAAATGTGGGATAAATATGGTACAGAAAGAGATAAGAGGCTATAAGGAATTCTAGAGAAAGGAGGTGAAGACATTCATTTATTTAACAAATATGTTTTGAGTTGTCAGACATTGTTTTATACACTAAGGATATAGCAATGAAAACATGCCTACCATCCTGGAATTTGCATTATAGGGATGGATGTTAGGAAGGGTGAGGTGCCCCATCCTCACCACCATGAGGAAGCCCCAGTGTGAGGAGATACCAGTATAAGCAGCAATAAACATAGCTCTATTTAGCTATGGCCAATCTGAGAGTCTTTTCTATCTGCTAAATTTCTTTTTTTTTTTTTTTAATCTGCTAAATTTCTATACTTTATGTCAAGGATATTCTGGATCATAATATTGATTTTGATGTTGCTCTTCCACATGCACTCTAAACTGCCCTCTAAAGACCTGGTCTTCTCACCAAACAGTATGTCTCTGGTTCTTAATCTTTCCTTATTTGGGCATTTTTGAGTATGAGTGTTGTAGCCAAGGGCAGGTTTTTAACAGGTATTTTGAGAAAGGGCCTCCCCATTTTGTGTTTGGCATAATGTACTGAGCAGTAAGTCTTTTTTTGGGGGAGGAGGTTCTGGGATCGAACTCAGGGCCATGTACTTACTAGGCAAGCACTCTACCACTGAGCTAAAGCCCCAACCCATGACCAGTAAGTCTTAAGGGGTAAATAAAAATTCAGAAAGAAGGAACTACCAGACGGATCTGGTTGGCTCTGGGAAACATAAGGCTCTGCCTATTTCAATATATTATCCCTACTGATTGCCAGGGAGTTAACTAATATTGCAGCACATTTTTGTGGAGGTAGAGGTGCTAGAAAAAGAATGGATTCCTATCTTGAAGCTATTGCTGCCTGCCTGCGTGATTTTAAACCAGTTACCCTCTCTAAACAAATTACCTTCTCAGAGCCTCAATTTCTTCACGTGTTAAAAAAAGGTTTATAATACTAACCTGTCATGAGACATTAAACGAGGATTAAGTGAAATACCTTGTGCAAAGTACTTAGCATAATACCTGAAAAATAACAGGCTCTTAATAAGGGTTAATTCCCTTTCCCTAAATACCTCCTAGGGCTTTTATAAAAGCATTGCCTTTGAAATGCCCCCTGAAAAGCAGAAATTGGTGTTATCTAGGAAGAGGAATATATTGTCCCAGGAAGTTTGTTAACATATTTGCATGAATTAGTGTAATTATTACTAACCTTTTATAATGTAAGTAGCTGGATCATAGGACATGGGATACAGGGACAGGAATTTGAGAAATGTCCAGTGGAGTGGCTCTTGGATGAGGCAGGACCAGGCAGAATGTGGACTAAAGGATGGTTTGAAGTCCTAGATTGTAAGGCAGTGGCATAACTATAAGAGCAAGGAGTGGGAACCTGGAAACAAACCCTATTCCTGTCATCATTTTGTCTGGACTTGTCTGGGTTTGTGTTTCATTACAGCTGAGTTGTCTGATCTCCACGGTGCTGTTGAAAATCCTGATCATCAAGAAAAGTCAGAATGCTCTGTGCAGACCCAAAAGATTCTTTCCAGGGAGGTACCCATTGGATGCCAAAGCTGGTTTGGATAATCTAAGTGTTATCTGAATAATAAAAAACTCAACAGAAGAGGTAACAGCTTAAACATCATATTATCTAATTTGAAGATGTTTGCCATAATTTTATTTTGCTTTATAGAAGCAAATAAGGCACAGAACACTTAAGTAGCTTATTTTTAATTGCTTGGAAGGGTAGGCCCTATATCAAAGTATTGGTCTGTGGTTACATTTCTAGAATTGTGAAATCTAAAATGCTTCGAAAACCAAAAGTTGTTTTGTTTCATTTTTTCCAATTTTTTTTGTGGTAAGATACATGATAAAATTTATCATCTTAACTATTCCTAAGTCTATTATAAATACATTCATAATGTCACACCATGGCGACTTGTCCATCTCTAGAATTCTTCCTTTGTAAAACATAACTCTGTACTCCTTGTATATTAACTCATTATTCCCCTTCCCTTTCACCTCTGGAAACCACTCTTTTGTTTTTTAGTTTGAATTAAAACTACAGTAATTTGAAAGCTAAGCCTGACTCCAACACAGTGTTATTTTACTCCTTCTTATCCCAATTGGTGTGTATTTAAGTGTATTCTTACATTTCATTGCAGAAATATTAATGTATTCAATTACCAGAGGCTTCCCCAGACTGTACTGACAATATAAGGTAATATGTGTTCTTGAACTCTGCTACTTCAACAAATACCTTCTGAGTTCTGAAACATATCTGACCACCAAGATTTAGGTTAAGGATTGTGGAATATATAGTGTAGTATAGGTTCTATTACGTCTTCGTTTCTGTTTTTGCTTAAAATATAAAAATTCATTTAATTAATCCCCTCTTTCAGAAAGGGCACCCCACTGTCTTAAGCCCTTCCTCACAGGTCTTCTGTCTTACCCTCTCCAAGAAACAGCCTTGTACTCACTGTGGGCGGTGGGGAGATGTTTGTTTCTTTTGGGGGCTGAGGAGACAATGATGCTGGCGACTGAACCCAGGGTCTTGCTGGTTCTCTACTACTGAGTACCTCCCTAGCTAGCTTGGTGTCTGTTTCTTAAACAGACTTTGTACTCACCTTTCTGTTTACAGCCCCACCTGTAGCCCCAGATCTTTTAGTTCCTGGGATTCAAGGGTTATGATCTATAAATTGTGTTTCTTGGCTCTCTGTAATTCAGGTATCTTTTTGGCCAAATTAATCAGTACTTGCCCTGTGGTCTCCAGTTTCCAAAATTCTTTTGTCATGATTTTTCCCACTTATAGTTTGTGCTTAAAATAAAGAATAACAACAAAGTAAGGACTGCCTCCAAAATACCCCCATACTAACCTCCTTCACATTGTAAGTATAGTTTTAAGAGAGAGTGGAAGTTAAATGCTTGTGTTCAATCACCATATCATTGGGGATTTAGAATGTACTGCTTTATTTAAAATAGCTCAGTATTTTCCTTCTGTTCATCTGATACAGGTAAAAATTTTTTTTGCATTTAATATACTCTAAGCATTCCTCCCTCATCATTCCCCTTGCCTCAACCTCCCCCTGGTTTCATATTTAGTGCATATAATAGGTTTTTTGTTTCTTTGGTGCTGGGGATCAAACTCAGGGCCTTGCACTTGCTAGGCAAACACTCTAACCCTGAGATAAATCCCCAGCGCTTGTATAATGTATTTTGATCATATTCATCCCTGCTTACCCCACCTTTTGTCCCCTTTGCTGTCCCTTATTCCCCTCCTTCCAGGTTTTAATTTATCTTGCTATTAGACTGTAGGTCTCTGCTGGCCAAAGACCCAGGCCTGCAGGGTTTGGCGGTACTCCGTAGGACCTTAGAGCTGTTGTGAAACTAGACGAGCCTTTGGCACAGGGTGATGGTTTCACCCACAGATCTCTCCAGAATTAGGATGCTGACATATTCTGTAAGACTTTTCTTCCTTGTTCCCTTTCCTCTAACCTCTTCCTCTTTTTTTTTCCTTTTTCTTTCCCTCCCTCGTTCCCTCCTCTTTTGTTCTCCTCTCTCCTCCCCTCCGCTGCCCTCCCCTCCTCTCACCTCCTCTCCCTTCCCCTCTCCTCCCCTC